>RDPX01000276.1:832353-877322 GCA_003991215.1 Morbakka virulenta
ATGAATATCCAGTGCGACAACGTAGTTGAGGCTAGGAGACCTGATTTGGTATTGGTAGAGAAAAAGACGAAGTCATGTATAATCATTGATGTTGCGGTTCCAGGAGATAATAGGGTGCATGACAAAGAAAATGAAAAAGTTGAAAAATACCAAAACCTAAAGAGGGAATTGATAAGACTCTGGTCGTTAAGAAAAGCGCTAGTTGTACCAGTGGTAATAGGTGCTATGGGATGCGTAAGCAAAGATTTCAATGGATGGATGGAAAAACTAGATATTGAAGTAGGTGTTGGGGTGGTACAGAAAACAGCCTTGTTGGGAACAGCCAGGATACTTCGAAAAGTATTGGAGATGTAAGGTGAAAGAAACCTCTTGGCCATTGGCTGCTAGTTGTGGCTAGCCCAAGAGATGTTATTCGGCAAAAAGAACAGCCTGTGCAAAATGAGAAAATAATAATAAAAATAACAATAATAATGAAATAAAGGAAACTTTTTATCTTTTTCATTCGAACTCATACAATTACAAACCTCACTAATCAAAGTAGTATGCATTGGCTTGCCTATTTAACAAAGTCAAAATTAAATATTTTACTAACAAAATTGTTAAAACGACAACAGTTCAGGATTTGTCCATGGTTGGTTTCTACGGCAGAATATGTAGTATGTCGTGCGAATGATTATTTTGGAACGTTTGGCTGAAACTGCAGTAATCTGGCTGAAATGCAAAAAGTTAAAACATTTTGGAAAGGCCGGTTTTTAATTGAAAAAAACACTTGCTTTTTCAAAGTTTTCAAGGTTTTTAAGGTTTTTTAGGTTTTTAAGGTTTTCAGGGTTTTCAAGGTTTTTAAGGTTTTCAACGTTTTTAAGGTTTTCAAAATTTTTAAGGTTTTCAGGGTTTTCAAGGTTTTTAAGGTTTTCAACGTTTTTAAGGTTTTCAAAATTTTTAAGGTTTTTAATGTTTTTAAGGTTTTCAGGGTTTTCAAGGATTTAAAGGCTTTTCAAGGTCCGGCGGCCACCCTGTATTAAGGGTTATGGACTTGTTAAACAATATTATACATTTCTTCGTGAAAAATCTTTTTTTATGGAATATACAAAGGCTTTCATAGATATACATATATTATTCTGGTTATATAACATATACAGAATAATATATATACATATATTATNGTTTTCAACGTTTTTAAGGTTTTCAAAATTTTTAAGGTTTTCAGGGTTTTCAAGGTTTTTAAGGTTTTCAACGTTTTTAAGGTTTTCAAAATTTTTAAGGTTTTAATGTTTTTAAGGTTTTCAGGGTTTTCAAGGATTTAAAGGCTTTTCAAGGTCCGGCGGCCACCCTGTATTAAGGGTTATGGACTTGTTAAACAATATTATACATTTCTTCGTGAAAAATCTTTTTTTATGGAATATACAAAGGCTTTCATAGATATACATATATTATTCTGGTTATATAACATATACAGAATAATATATATACATATATTATTCTGGTTTTTGTTAGATAGAAAACTTTTCATATCAGACACTCATTTCTACTATTGTAAATATCTATGACAATACAATTCACCAAGCTAACCTGAGATTCTTCAATCTGTTGAGTTGATAAGTTATTTACATCTTGATCTGTGCTTTCGGTTCCAATATTATCAATTAAGATTTTCATATCATTTTCCTGTCTAAAATTAAACAAACAATACAAAATATTATTGACTTTATATTGACCTATACTAGTAAAATAACAAGAAAACACAATATACTTATTTCTAGCCTTTGTGCTTCGTACCAACATTTACCATCTGTCATCATAGTTAGTAGCTCATCTGCAATAACACCATTGTCTCCAGTTACCAAGTTTGGGTACGGCAACTTTCTAATGTTCGGGACTTTCTATAGTATAACATAAGATATAACCTTGCTTTGTCTGACAATAAAAAAATGAACAAGCAAAGCGTGTTTCTCATTGTTTATGAGGGGCACTGAGAGGAGGGAATGGGAACGATGTGCCATCAAAACCCTAAAGAACGATGATTCGATCTCCATCCTACCAGCCGACAAAGGGCGTGCAATTGTCATCCTCAAGAAAGCTGAATACATCCAGAAGTGCCAGGAACATATCAACAATGGACCATATACCACGATTAAGCGCAATCCAATGAACTCAATCAAGACCAAAGTCAGCAAAGCACTAATTACGTTACAGAAAAACCATCTCCTGGATAACCTTTACCACGGATTAAAACCCAAAGACTCGCCTTTACCACGGTTCCAATCGTCGCCTGCTCTGGAAGTCCGCTTCATTCACTTTCACGTTACATAGCTGACCTTCTGTGTCCCTTCACAAAGATGAATCCAAACCACTGTAACAACAGCACTGCGTTTGCCGCCTTCATTACACACCAAAGAATCCAAGAAGATGAAATCATGGTCTCCTTTGATGTCACATCATTATATACAAGCATCCCCATTGACGACATCTTACGAATTGTAGAGGACCTTCATGAACATGATGATTCATTGCCATCAAGAACTGCACTGAAGCCTTCTGATATCCTAGACCTACTACGAGTACTCCTCACCAACACATGCTTCCTCTTCAACAATGACATCTACACGTAAACGAACGGTGTACCCATGGGAGCCCCTACATCCTCGGTTATTGCTTAAATATTCATGCAAGCATTTGAAGCCACAGCACTATCAACAGCAGACCAAGGGCCAACTGTCTTGGAAAGGCAAGTCGATGATGTTTTTACAATATTCAAAAAGGATCACCTACAAGGTTTCTTTAAGCACAACAACACCCTACACTCAAATATTACATTCACCATGGAGAAAGATTAAGAAAGAGAAATACCTTTCCTGGATGTCCTAGTAAAGAGGCAAGCAGATTGTAGCATTTCGGAAACGATTACCATTTACAGGAAACGAACTCATTCTGACCACTACCTCAACAATGCATCACACCATCCAGTCCCGCGAGTAATAGTGTCATCACCACTCTGTTTGGAAGTGCAAGAAGCATTATTTGTAACCCATATGACTTCAAAAAAAGAGGAACACCTTCAAAGGGTTCTCTTATCCAATGGATACCACGCTAAGGATGTCCAGAAAGCCTTACACAGAACCACTGGACCTAATCATGAAGATAAAGAACCTCTGAAAAGTATAAGTAAGTCTGCCTTACATGAGGAACCCCAGTTATTAGTGATCACCTAAGACGAACTCTCCGACAACACAACATTTAATGCTCCTTCTTCACTACATCCACCCTAAGGAAGATTCTGTCAAAACCAAAGGACCCAGTCCCATTTGAAGAGAGGAACAACGTAGTTTACAGACTACAATGTAAGGACTATCATGCCTCCTACATAGGTGAATCAAAGCGTTCCTTGGGTCAAAGAGAAAAAGAACACAAGAGAGCTGTTCAGAAAGGTGACACCAAGAATCATGAAATAGCCGAACACTGCTGGACACAGGATCATACCTTTGACTGGGAAAATAAAAGAACTTTAGACAAAGAAATCAACACAACAACAAGAAAAATAAAAGAAACAATCCATTCCTTGCAATGCAGCAATCACATCAACANTAAATTGGTACTAAACTCATTCCTAACTAAAAACTTTTTTTCTACAATTCGAAAGCCGAGATCAGTAAACAACCTCTTCACTATACTGGGCAGGCACTTTTATAATTGACTTATAAATATAGTTTTAATCAAGGCACTTGACATAATATTCCCTAGCATTTAAACTGCTAATTAATCCACAAAATTGATCATGGTCAATTAAAATTAATAAACCTTCAATTTTCATGCAATTTTCAAATAAAGATCAGTCTTTTGGTCTACCTTAATCAATAATATAAAAAAAGTCTTGCTGTTAGACCAGGGTTTTCAACTCACTGGGAAAATAAAAGAATTATAGACAAGGAAATCAACACAACAACAAGAAAAATAAAAGAAACAATCCATTCCTTGCAATACAGCAATCACATCAACAATATATCCTGCACCCTTCCAGTAATATGGCTTCCAGCACTGAAGAAAGAAACACAACAAACACAACAAGCACAACATAGGTATGTCCACGTCCGCACTACCAAAGTATAAAATAGCCGTATCTAATCATGATAAAGCTCTTACATCTTTTTCTCTTAACATATTATACACTACACTATATGTGCCATCTAGAACGACATTAAATTGAAAATGCTTTTTAGTCACATGGTATATATGATATATTCAGGCATGGCAAAATAGAAAGCTGACATTTTGTGCCAGGGTACTTTGCAATCTTCTCAAATATGGAGTCCTACAATCCAAATATGCGTTGAAATCATTTTTGGATTGTAGTTTTAATTAATCATTATGGAGCAATGTTTCAAGATTACTATAACCTCTCAACCATATACCATTCAGTTATATATTTTTTTAGCTGCATTGTGATGAAGCTTTCGTGCCAGGATTTATTAGAAATAACAACAACTGCCTAAAGCCAAGGGACTGGGCTTGAGGCAGTTAATTTGTTTGGCAATTGTCGGGCGTATTTGACAAGGCGAATACATGGCAATGGCTAGTACATGACGATTTGAAGGTTTAAACCAAAGTACTGTTGTGCTCTACACAAGAACAAGCACATGAACTATATCGAACACAACATCAACAGGAATTCTGGTATTCCTTAATGAAGGATGTGAAAAGGGAGAAACAATCAAAAATGTATTATGAACGCACCAATATGAAGCGTCATGACAAAATGGCGAAACTGATAAAATGGAACCTCTGGGAAAAAATATGGTTTAAAAAGACGAGAAAAGTGGCACGATCATCGTCCAGAAGTGTCTGTTGAGACCAATGTATTGAAAATTCTTTGGGATATCAATATCCAAAGTAATAACGAAATAAAAGTAAGGCTGGCAGATATTATTGTTGTAAACAAGAAAGAAAAACACTGCACTCACATTGATATTGCATGTCCTTTCGATAGTAAAGTATTTGTAAAAAGAAAAGAATCACGACTTGAAGTTAGAGCTTGGAAGAATTTCGGGTAACATTTCTAAGAAATTTGAAAACTGGATAGAGAAACTAGGGATCCATGTAAATAGTTCAAAAATCTGCCTTGTTGGGAACATCTACAATCTTCCGAAAGGTACTTGACATGTGAAATGTGAAAGAAACCTGCTTGTCCTTAGCTATTTGATATGGCTCACCCAACAGGAAAATATCGGCAATTCCACCGGACAGAGTAATAAACTAAATTTCATATTACAATGATAATAATAGTGAAAACGTTTTATTTTTTCATTGGAACACATACTATTACAAAACCTCACTTATCAAGGTAGTTTGCATTGGCTTGCCTATTTAAGAAAATCAAAATTAAATATTTTAGTAACAAAAATATTAAAACGACAACAGTTCAGGATTTGTCTATGGTTGATTTCTACGACACAATATGTAGCATGTAGTGCGAATAATTCTACAGGAAAGTTGGGTGGAATGAAAGCGCTTGTGTTTGTTGTCGATGTTAAAAGCGTTGTACATTTCACTGAAAATAACACAAGATTGACCGAATATACCTAGATAGCTAATGGAAAGATTTATGAAGCTAACTTTCGAAAAGCTGAAATGTAAATCATGAATCAAAGAACGATATTTTTCATATTTGCGAGAAGCATTTTTATCCTGTCTGTTTCATACTTCACCGTCAATTCAAGTATGTATAACTGCTTTTGCGGAGTAGCTGAGAGTTAATCAGGTCGAAAGGTATCTCCAGTTATAATGCATGATGATAAGAATCTACAGATATCAGCGTATATTGTACAGCCTTCAAGGGATTTGAGAGTTCCTGCTAAAAATTGTAATGCTGAGTTGTGTCGCCAAGTATAACGACCTTCCTGAACATACGTTTTACAGACGGCGACAACATGAAGAAGGTAGACTGAGGTTCCATTTGGATAAATTTTCACGAGTTGCATCGGTGTTATTCAAATAAGGAATGGTAAAGTTGAAGTTATTGTTTGGCAGCTTACTTCTAACTTCAGACCAAAACATGTACTTTGAAGCTGCGTTGTCAAACAGAAATGAGAGAATGGTACCCTGAGTAGTAAGATCACTTTGTAAACACTCCTTGTGTTCTGTCTGCACAGCTTTCAAAACTTCTTTTGTATTTTTTATACATCGCATTGTATATTAGTACCATTGCTTGCGTTTCCAACAATGTTCGGATAACATTTCGTGACGACTTCAGAGCGCTACGGGTGACAGTGTGGCACTGTTGAAGTTTTGTGGTAGGCAGCTGCAAGTTTAGTCCAAACCAATTATTGGAATAAATAATGGAGCTAACAGTGGCACTTCTAGGCAGGTCAAGGCACTGGCGTGTGTACTCAGAGACCAGGCTGTCGAGATATCCTGCCACCCAAGTCCAGGAAACATTTGAAACAGGGAGGTCCCAGGAAACCTTTGGGAGGGCAAATTCATTATAGAGGCGCAGTTTATGTTTTGGGTGAATAGGTAAAGAATCAATTTGTTTAAGAAGATCTAGTAAAATGGATATAAGCTTGGATTTGTGAGAATTATTGGTCATTTCGAAGTCACGATGACGTCCGAGATACTTAAAAGCATCTCCCATGGCTACTGCGGGTACAGTTTCATTAATAACAAAAAGTTTGGGTTAAAATTGAAGAGATCTTCTTGTTAATTTTTTTATTTCGAACGTGGCCCATTTATCAACCCTTAAAATCATGTTGGCTCATTGACACTATCGATTAAAACAGTTTAAAGAGGCTCGTTCTCTCTTCGTCATCTGGCGTCATCTGTGAACCACAACCAGTGTACAGGAGTGAACAGCCAACGGCGAACTGTTATGGCTTCAGTTTCAAAATGATCAGTGATAAATGCGGTTGTAAATTCAGTGTAAAGACTGGTGATTAAAGACTTAATTTTGCCAGGAATGTGATTGTGATCTAGAACAGATTTTATTAAGTTATGGTGAACTTCACAAAAAGCATTTTTAGGTCTAAAAGAATAATGACTAGGGAGCGTTGGTTAGTGCGGGCCTTGTTTATCACCTGTGCCAACATTGCAGTGTGTTCTAAAGTACTCGAGATCTTAGAAGTGAAGCCTTTTTGAATCTGATGTTCAACGAAGCTATTATTCTTCAGGTATTCAAATACAAAGTCATGCAAACAGGATGTAAAAACTTTTAAGGGAACTGTTTCAAGAGTAATTGGCCGTAAGTTAGAAGGGTAATCTGCGTTACCCCTCATATATTAAAATCGTACAGGCCTTTTTCCATTCAGGAGGAACTTTGCCAGAAATTCATATGATTTTAAATATTTCTGTGAGAAAATACCATAGATAGGGGCATCGTTTAAAGCAAATTATAGATATTTTATCTAGTGGGCATGGTGAGGCAGCTGACTTCATACAACGAAAAACTGATGTGATTATTTGATATGATGGAGGATCAGTGTTGAAAGGGTGCGAAGGCTCGTTAAAAGACGGTATCCATGATGGAATTGTAAAGTGTTTGTTAGGAATTGTCGATGTAAGTATTTTTGAAAGGTTTTGAGTGCAACAGACTTTAGAGAAGGTTGGAAGTATTGTAGAGCTCTTTTGCACCACACGCTTTACGTAGCCCCAAAAGTTTTTGGAGATGAAGTTATCGTGGTTAGATAGAGTGTGATTGTGATGGGAAGAAGTCAGTTTTTGGCGAAGCAAATGGTAAACGTATTTGATTTCCATGATTGATGCGCTGCTTATTTTAAGTGATTTCAAATCCTTTTTTAAATTGTTTACTTTGCTGTCTTGATATTTCGTTTGGTACCCTTGGTTGATTTCGATGCTATGAGTTTAAATATCGCCTTAGATTTTGCACTTTACGACTTATTTTTCTTGTACGCCATACCCACACACCTTGAAATTCGCACATTATTGGGAAAAACTCAAAAGTCATATTCTGCATATCACATGCAACATTTATGCAGTTAGCTATAAAGATGCAGTTCAAAAGAGGATATTATTAAATTGAAAACATGGAAATTTGAAGAATTGGTCAGTATATTCAACCCATCATCAGTAACAAATAAAAACGAATGATTAACAATTCCCACCCACTATAAAATAACAAATCACTTGATACTGTTGATGTGATACCAGAATACCTTCTTTTTGTTTAAATTTAGTAAATTTACTAATTGAACCTCTTTTAAAATTGTCAATTCACTACTCAAAATTCACTGAATGGTATCCAGTGCTTTTGCTCCTTTTCATTTAATGTTTGCACAATTTTGTTGCAGAAGGTGCATTTGCATTGTGGGATTGTTTTTTGATAGCTTTTAATGAATCCTACATTACTTTTGCCTTGCAATTCCCTTTATGTCTCTCTGGGGACCAGTTTTCCATAAGTAAATTATTCTGGCTGTGATTAATCAAAAGGAAATTGTCCTACAACCCTCAACTTTCTACTTCCTGAAATCCTCTTCCTTCTTCTTGCTTCTATATTGACTACAATCTTAATCATTTTAAAGTTTTTAGTGGCAGATATCTAACAACCATGGCTTTTGCTTAACCTGTCTGTTATATCAATGCTCTATTTCTTGTAGTAAGATCTAGTATAGTCCTTATTGATCAGGTATTGGCATTAGTTTCCTTGTAATAAGCAGCCCGCAACGTCTCAAGTCAACGTTCGCCTCATGAGGAGAATGCCTCTATCTACACGAATGCATATCCTGTCAAATCAAATCAACGAAAACATGTCTCCTGACGTATGGATGAAATTCGTGTGGAATAGACGTTGGAGTAATTCCGGGTGCATGTTCCTCGAATATATTCCGACACCTTCAGAAAAACCAGCAGGTTCTTAGCTAAATTGAAGCCACTGGGTCCTTCTGAACCGAATTCGCTCTGGCTATGACCGACATACCAGTTACATGCATAAAATTGGACTGAGTGTTAATCCAAACTGTGTATGCGGTGACGCGCAAACAGCTCAACATGTACTAAATTACCGTATGATGGACATCAGGGGTGATATCACCACTGTTGATGACGAATTTCAAAATTGGCTGAATTATAACGAGCTACTAGATATCTAATTTTCACACCTTTTACACATTTTCTTATTAGTTCAAACGAATATATATATATTCTTGTAGTTCTTGACTTTCCAGTGGCCTTGAGCCTTGTTGTAACCAATTTCAGTTCAATAAAAATATAGTGCCTGTTATAGGCTCTAACATGCTGTCTCTTAAAAATCAATTCTGTACGTTTTTCATGTTGTAGTACAAGTCATCTTTCAAAGTTATGTTATATTTGCCATTCTGAGCAATATGCCTACAATAAATGTGTACTTACATACTCATTACTGTTGTTGAAACTGATCCCATTGCAGTAAAAAACAGTTTAGCATATCAATACTTCCATACAAAGCACTACCAAAGGTTTCTGTGGTACTTCATCCAAAGCTAGATTAGCAGTTTTTCTTATCTGTATTTTATTCAATAAACATAGTTCAATTAGGAAGAAAGCCTTAAAAACGCCAAGTTACTCTCATGTGGTGATCTCCCCACTGTGTATATACAGCTTGGCTAATGCATTCTGTACTTTTCACTCACATATACAGGACAAACACTATCTGAATACTTAAAGACATCATTTAAGACTTAAAGACATAATTTTAGTTTAAATAAATCAATTATCAGATAACGGACTGAGAATTACCTACAAATGGGGTGGCAGGGTGTCTGCAAATGTGCATAAAAAAAGAAAGACTGACCTTGAATGCTAACAAGAACTTGCAGGTGACTGCACCAGTACACTGGCTTTAAAAACAGTTTTGGTTGGGAGAAGAAACTTTCAGGGGTTCACCTCAAAAAAGCTTTAAATTACCAAGTAAAAATGGGAAGTAGTGGTATTTGCACCTGCTGAAATATTAAAACAATTATAATATCATTTGGGATAATTTTGTTGTTAGTTCAGTACATGTTGTAAATTCACACACAATAAAGACCAAGAATGTCATTTTCGAGATTATTACTTACAGTTAACACCAAAAAAGCATCCATACATCAATGGTGATGGACTGCAATTCAATTACTGTCATTACCATTTCCTTGTGTTTTTCGATTTTGATGACTAATGCTCATTTTCATAAGAAATAATCAATAGTACTGATGGGCAAAACAATGCACCATTTTTCCTAGTAACTGGGGCTCAAACGGTGCCCTTCATAGGGACTTGGATTTGGCAGTGAGGAATTTCTTAAGAATTCTGTGTAATTAATCCAAATTGTTACAATGAAATAAAAAATTAATGAACAAATAACTAAAAAAACACATTAGTAAAAGAGTAAGTAAAATAATAGGTAAAAGAGCAAAGTAAAGTTAAAAAAAACTCATGCAAAGATTTAATAAGGCAAATAATTATTTTTTGGTTTTAACATCATTTCCCCTAGCAATTGAGGTTCAGATGGTGCCTTTCATAGGGACTTTGCTTTGGCAGTGAGGAATTTCTTGGCCGGATGTCCTTCCGACCACAACCAATGGCTTTTTCTTTTGTAAAGTTCCAAATTCTCCTCACCAGAATCAAAGCCAGAACCCTTGGTTACTGTGCAAACTACACAAACCATTAAGTTATGGCTCCTCAAAAATGACAAAGATATATTACATAACCTAAATAAACTAACATTTTGCAAAGTCACACTAATCTGGTGTGAAATATATGACAATAAATGTTTTTATATCTAGATCTGAAAGATTACTGTCTATTTATCATTTGGAAACTTTTAGAGCTAGGTATTGTGTGTATGACATAAAACATCATTTTCTTACTGGTTTTGTCTTATCAAATCTTAACATGAGTTTATTCAGAATTTCATATGTTCATAAAGTAATACAAATGAAATTGCACACATACTTTTCATGTAACTTTCTGAGTGCCATTTCCCTTTGCTCTATTAAATCACCAATCGCCATGGAATAGCTGTGCTCCAACTGTAAAAGAGTTTCTAATGCTGGTGAATGAATGAGTGCATGATAAACATCAGAAAATGAAGAATCACGGTCATGTGTGTTTTTTCCATATCTTTTATGTTCTTGTCTAAAATTTGCTGCCCAAGCAGAAGCAGTTTGTGCTAGATTTTCACTTCTTTGACTAGTCTTCATAGAATCCAGTTCATTGTAATATTCTTTTGTTTTTTTCTTGACAAAAAGTGCAAGAAAATTATACAAATCTAAAAGAATACAAAATAATTAATGTTTTGATAACTGCACTTTCTAAAGTAAACATAAGAATGCACAATGATGTATTAATAAGTGCATCTTGCAAAACAGCTGCAATTTGTTTTATTATTTGCTTAGATGATGTCACAAGGCAACTACATACAACAACAACAACAACAACAACAACAACAAACCTTCTAATGCAACCATTTGAAACATAATCACTGTTTGTAGATGAACATGGGTGGTTTGAGAAAATGGTTCATCTTGTTGGTATGCAAACATTTGCCACTTAATACTGCTTTCACTACCTAAAGAAAATATCCTGGAAATGACTTAAAATGCAAATGGCAGTGTGTCTTTCTTTTGTGGATTTTGAGGTTCTGGGGAATGTTGAGCTGGTTCCTAATAACTTTTGCTCCTGGGTTGCCCTTTGGAAAGACATGGTACCCATTATCCAATCCTTGGTCAAGGTTAAGAAAGAAAATGCTTGTTGCCTTGCAGGTCTGGGTCCAGTTATTAATGTCAGTCAGTCTTGACTTATTGGATGTCAAGCTGAATTGGCAACAGCCACTTCTGCCTGTCCTGCCTTCACAAACTTCTCTGAAATTTTAATTCAATCTTGTCTATTTGAGGCTATTTGGCACAGTATTTCCAGATCTTCCACTGATCTTAATTTTGGTGTTAATCTTTTGCAATATGTGTGATCACTTATTTGTTGTGTATTCTTGATATGCAGCCTATCTAGATCTTTTGCCAAGCTGGTTGGAAGAGTGGTGCATTCCTTTCCTCTTAAATGCTTATCATTTGAACTTATTTTGGTGAAATAGAATTTCGTTGCTTGGTAAGCTGGGATATCACGATCCTGCCTGAGGATATTTTTTTAACAATCTCCATCTCACTCTTCTGATGGTAGTTGAGATAGGAATCTCATTGCACTTTTAATACAGATTGCTATTGAATATTTTGGCTGGATATTGGATACCCAATATTTTTCTCAACTGTTGACGGTGGTGTGAATCTAGAGTCTCTTCCTAATGTTGAGTGAGACCCCATGTCCCACAGTTGTACAGTAATATGGATTTTATCTTCTATATAGGTCGATTCTTGTGCTCTGTTTGATCTTGTCATTTCTAATCCATATGGCATTCAGCTTTGATAGGGCAACTGTTGACAATGTTATCCTTCTCTCTATATCTTTGTCTTCCCCAATGAGAGATCCCACTTCCTTGGCTTTTTGCCAACTTTCATCCACTTTGTTGGTTTTGCATATCACATCTGCATATTCTGTTTTGTCAGTATTCACATTCAATTGATGTGGTTTGAGTTTGTCTTTAATTTTATTTACATTTCTGTGATGTCTCATACTGATGAAATTGACATCATCCACATATGCCACTTCTGTTGGTAAAAATTCATGTTCAGGATGTAGTTGAACATCGTGCAAGGCATTCTCCAGGTATATTATAAACAGAACTGGACTGAGGCCATCTCCCTGAGGGGTACCTGTGTTAGCTGTGAAGGTGTGTTGGTGGGAAGCTCCATTAATATTCATATTTATGACAGTATTGCTAAGCAGAAACCTTATCATTCTCAGCTCATCTTCTCCTATGATATCCTTGAGTATGTCTAATAATTTTGTGTGGCTGATGGTGTCAAAAGCCCCTGACATATCAAAGCCTGTGATATGTATCTGAAGATTTTGTGTGATACTACATTTGGCTGATAACCATCTATGAGTCCATACAACATCTGCTGTACTTCATCTTGTTGGAATCCACTCTGACCTGAAGATATATATTGCATAATGGTTGGTCTTACTCTATTCAATGTGATCAGAGACAATACCTTCCTGATGGTATTCAGCAATGTGATAGGTCATAAATTTTTCACTGGACCTTTTGGTTTTCCTGGCTATGGGGGTGTGATCATATCTTCCACATTGATGTTTATGTTCTCATATGTCTCGAAGATTTTGTGAAGAACACTCTGTGATGATATTTGATAGTTAATCAGAACCATATTTATACACTTCACCAGGGATGGCATTTGGACCTGAAACTCTGTTGTTGTTGAGTCTTCTAAGGCCTTTCTTGACTTCATCCACTTGAATGGGATTTTCAAGTGGTCTAGCATTTCCCTCAAATGGTTCAATTTCTTGAGCATCTTTGTCAACAAAGTTATTTTCAAAGAACTGAGATGTTATTTGCAAGACTTCATCAGGCTGAGCAACAAACTTCCCTTCACTGTTGTGGACTTTGATGTTTTTCATAGGTTTTCTATGTAACATTTGTGTTGCTTTGAACATCTTAGCTGCATGATTGGTGTTATTTATTATTGCAAGTTGTTCATCCATTTCTTTGTTTCTGAGCTCTTGTACTTTGGTTGAAGTCCAGTGGAGGACTCTATTTCTTTTCTTTCTTAGATCTTTGATTCTTTCCACATCATTACAGGTCTCAATCTGAAGTCTTAGATTTTTCTGTTCTTGTGAGAGAGTTTGGATTTCAGCTGTTGTCTGAGATACAGGTAATACGATGGTAATTTTCCCTGGATTTTTGACAATGAGGAACTTTTGAACTTGATTTCCTTCAAAAAAACAATTTAATAATAAGGTACAGAGAGACAACAAATGAATAATAGGAATATATCAAGCTAAACATAAGTGGGTATCAAAGTCCCTCTCTTTTTGCAGAATCAAAACTGATACAAGGCAAAATAAGTCTTTGTAATCAATGCCAAAAATAACATAATAAATGATTGGAATTTTCTACATCTGTAATATTTCTATGTAGCTCATGATCCAGGCTTTTTAATTCCAGTATACAAGTTACATATTTCGGAAAAAAGAGGGATAAAATTATGGTTGAAAAGTTTGAAGCCCTGTAAAAAAAGTATATCCTGCAAAAAGGAGTGTACAAAGTCCTTGCTTTTAGCATAAGGCAGTACAGACTGACATAACTATTTGCCAAAGCTAAACTTTTTTCTGCCAGTAGTATGTAATGGAGCAAGTATTTTTGCATATATCTTCAGTCTTTGAGTTGTGTATCAGGATAGAAGATACTGATGTTTTGGTTATTATATGGCCAGCCAAAAATCTTCTAGATTTATGACATTGAAGGCCAATTTCACAGTTTGGCTTTTCTTACACCTAAAAATTAAAATTATTATATTTAGGATGCAAATGACCCAATGACTTTTCACAGGTGATATCTAATGGCTACATCTCCCATTCAAATCCATTTAGTTCATATCAAACCAAATTAACTTGTCAATTTTTGTGTAGTGTATTGTATTAATCAGATAGAACCTGTCTTGCTATAACTGCATGTGAAGCAACATTAAATGCAGAAATGAGAAGGAAATTGACACCAGAAAAGACAGTTCTTGGGGATACTATGGATTCCATGGACTGCAAAGAAGCTGTTTTATAAGTCAAAAATGTGAAAAATACCCACTTGTCAATGGCATTAGAAAGTTACAAGGAACATTTTTTTAAGTGTCCTCAAAACTCCAAAAAGAACATTAAATAACAACAGAAAAGATCAGTTGAAAAAGGAGACAAGAATAACACCACACAAAGGTACTGGATGACCTTGGGGTTTAGCTGGGAACTGGCAATAACATGGTCAATGGAGCAATAGAGGTCAGGGGGAATTGGAGGCTCGTGTTGTGGTTGATGATGACGATGATGATTCAAACCAGAGCATTTTGATTATCATAATTCCATGCTCTACCATATGAGCGAGATGCTAGCTTAGATTTAAAATAATACATGTATTCTGAAAAACTTATCCTCATGGTATACGTGTTTAAGGTAGCAACCTCAGTTGGATATCTCTGCTTTTTACCACAAATCATGAAGCAAATCTTCACGGTACCTTTACACTGAATAGGATTTTTTTCAACAAAGAATTGTATGTATGTATGTATGTATTTATTCGCCACTAACAAAAAAATACAAATGTTCAAAGGTAAATGGTAAAAACCTAATACATGATGTTATCCAAAATAGTTAAAAAATAAGAGTAAACAGAAACAAAAAAGAACAAAACAAACAGGGGGAACGGTAATCTAGAGAAACGGTGGCAGGGGTAGCATAATACAGATCATAAAGACCTTATTTTCATTATGGCCCCTTGTAACGTAAATGGACATGTAACATATAACAGGAGACAGACATTGAGTAGCCTTATATCTATAACAATCTACGATTAACCATGGAAACAATATCAATAACCGTGCTGTAAAGAAAATAGAATATTTAGTAATACACGTAGATATCGCTCTCTTTCTTCTGGAGCTTTTCAAAGAAAATTTTTTTGATGTTGTGCTTAAAAGAGTTAATCTCAGTGGCAATGATCAGCAGTGATGATTTCTAAATCTTACCTTCTTCATTATAGCATGCTATATTATGAGCTCGGATGATGCGAAAGGCGAATTCTCGGACACTGTACTGCAATGGAATAGGAATGGTCACCTTCACAAGATGTCGCTTGCCATGCTGTGAAAAGGAGTGCACAAATTCCTTGCTTGTAGCAAGTGGCGGTACTGAATGGCATTCCATGACTACTTGCCAAAGCTAAACTGGTGTTGTAAATCTCTCCAAAGTAACCCAGTAATAAGCCACATCCCCAAGAAAAGACAACAAAAAAGAAAGCTATTTCATATTCCCCCTAAAATCAAGACATCAAATTGCTTTTTGATCAAATGTTTGTGAATTCAATCCTTCTCGTCAAGAATCAATGGTTTAAAGGCCTAAGCCTAGATCTCCAATTCAAGTGCTTCTCCTTCATCTTTCACATGATTTTTCATATCTGCATGCAACAATCACTCTTCATGCAAAATATGATCCTTTATGAAAATCAACCATCGACTCTCCATTCAGTCTCATCAACATGTGCTCTCAAAAAAGTTATAGGACCTTGATAGTGACCGTATCCTCATTAATTTCCACTTTGCAGAAATTGTTGCTCTCTGACATCCTCCTCTCCTTTTGTGCTCCACTTTTCCTGTTAAAGATAAGTCTTTTGTTTGTAATTAATGGCTGTGACGAGTGGACGAGTTTCAACCAGTCGAAAGGAAAATCGAAGTCACATTTGATTATCAGATTAAATTAAATGAGTAATGGCATTAAAAATCAGGGAAGGAGTTTATTGTTTTAGTTCTGGTCCTGTTGGAACATTTTTTAGTTGTAAACCTGTGCATAATCGTTATTTTTTGGAAGAGCTAAACTATACATGAGTTGTTTGCCTTCGTAATAAACGGAAAGCAATATACTTTGGAAAGCAATTTTCTAGTCTGCCAGGCCTTGCTAGTCGGTATACTTTGTCACAGCCGTTTCAAAGTCCATTTTTTACCATGGCGAAGTCATTCGATTACACGTAGCAAGGAAATATTCGTTGTGGAAATCTTAACGTCCCTACGTCACTTTTGAAATTGTAAAACTTCGTCGGGCAAACATCGTAAACTATACTTTTGGGCTTTTACTGTGGCAAAACTTTTAAAAGTGTATTTATTAACTGAAAATTTTGTTTTATGAACATTTGCAGAACCTGTTTCTGGCAAATGACGAAAAACAGTGAAAGAAAAGACAAGAAAAAAGATAAATTTGTCTCAAATACAGTGAACCANCGAAGTCACATTTGATTATCAGATTAAATTAAATGAGTAATGGCATTAAAAAGCAGGGAAGGAGTTTATTGTTTTAGTTCTGGTCCTGTTGGAACATTTTTTAGTTGTAAACCTGTGCATAATCGTTATTTTTTGGAAGAGCTAAACTATACATGAGTTGTTTGCCTTCGTAATAAACGGAAAGCAATATACTTTGGAAAGCAATTTTCTAGTCTGCCAGGCCTTGCTAGTCGCTATACTTTGTCACAGCCGTTTCAAAGTCCATTTTTTACCATGGCGAAGTCATTCGATTACACGTAGCAAGGAAATATTCGTTGTGGAAATCTTAACACAAGACTCAAAAACTGTGATTCAGAATAGTGCTAGAGAAGAAGATCGTGAAAGCGGAAAAGACAAACTTGGGTGGTTTGGTATTCCAGAATGTTTTACTCATTTGTATACAAATTGTGATTAACTGTTAAATAAAAGAGGTGAATTACCTTGTGTGATTGAGAAAAACAAACCTGATGTGATATGTTTGTCAGAAATTTTACCTAAAAGATTTTAATTTGATGTTCAGAAGGCAGAATTAAAAATTAAAGGATACAGCATTTTTACAAATTTGAAAGGCAGGAGAGAAATGCATGACAGTACAAGAATGGATAAGGATGCAAAAGTTCATGATGTTAGAGCTGTGGCTATGTACATACGTGAACAATTCAATATACAGTATTTGCAGTTAGACTCAAAGTTTGAAGAAGTTCATGAATCTGTATGGTGTGAGGTATCCTTGCGTGATGCAGATGCTCTTCTCATTACACTACTATATATGTCCCCCAGCAGTACCACAGAGAACAATCAAGAGCTAAATGACATGATAAGAGAGGTCACAAATGGCATATCACATTTTCTCATTGCAGGTGATTTTCATTACCAAGAGTTGAACTGGGCCGAAGGCTCATCCCCGGCTAGGACAGCAACCAACCCTAATTGATCTCATTTTATCAAGTGAAGAGGGCATGGTACAAAACTTAAAACAGCAGGCACTACTTGTCAAAAGTCATCATCAATGTATACTTTTTGATTTTGTGTGCTGCACAAATTCTAGCAATGACAAGTGTCAAGAAAGATATGCTTATGCTAAAGGACACTAGGGATGAGGGATATGTTGGTCTCTATAGGTTTGGTTGCAACGCTACGTGGCAAAAATAAACAGCAAGAAGTTTGGGACTTGTTTGATGAGAAAATTGATTTCGCTGTGAAAGACTTTGTACCCATGATCAGTAATAATTGTACACGAAAAAGGAAAAGGCCTTTGTGGCTGGATGAAAAGTCACTGGCGAAAGTGAAGACAAAAAGAGCATAATATCAGAGTTTTCTACAGACAGGAGACGGTCAAGATTATTTAGACTACACACTTGTGCGGAACCAGGCAAAACCAGCATGGAGAAAGGATGTAAAGATACCGGAAAGACAGCTTGCTAAAGACACTAAGAACAGTCCAAACTTTACATATATGCAAAGTCTAAGCTAAATGAGCAAGACGTGATTGAAGACCTGACTGACACAGGTGGCAAGAAAGTTTCCAATGACAAAGAGAAGGCCATCTTGTTAAACGAGTTCTTTCGTAGTGTGTTTAGTGAGAAAAACAAAAACTGTATGCCTCGCTGTGAAAGAAAAACACAAAATGGCATTCTTGAAGACATTGAGATTGGCGAGTAGAAGATTTATAAGTTATTGTGTTTGTTGAACATCTCGAAATCAGCAGATCCAGATAGCATTAGTCCCAAAGTTCTTAAGGAATTAGAATATGCTCTTGCTGAGCCTTTGACTGTTATACATCATACATCGATGCAGAAAGGTGTATTGCCAGCTCAGTGGAAAATTGCTAACGTTACATCACTATTCAAGAAAGGTGACAAAAAGAGATCAAATAACTATAGACCAATAAGTCTTACATACATGCCTTGTATGATACATGAAAGAGTCATAAGAGACTCTATATTCAGTTACTTGGACGTGAATAACTTACTGTCACCTTGCCAACATAGTTTGTGTCAAATAGATCATGCCTGATGAACCTACTGAACATCCTAGATGACTGGAATGGATGTGTTGATGATGACGTTCCTGTGGATGCTAAATACCTGGATTTCGCTAGGGTCTTCACCACTCTAACCCACCCCAGGTAGCTACTAAAGTTAGAATCCTGAGGCGTTAGTGTTCACGTCAGTAATTGGATAAGAGACCTCCTAGTGGGAAGACAGCAAAAAGTTAAAGTGAATTGCTGTTATTCTAATTGGGCTGTCGTACCAGGCGGTGTGCCTCAAGGCAGCGTACTTGGACCATTTCTCTTTGTACTCTTCATAAACGATCTTCCTGATAATGTACACAATATTTGTGTTATGTATGCGGATGATAGAAAAGTGTACGGACCAGTCGGTACGAAAAAAGAAAGTGATTCATTACAGAAGGATCTAGAAAATCTAGTCGACTGGGCAGATACGTTTTAAATGAGGTTTAATGCAGACAAATGCCATGTTGTACAGATAGGCCATAGAAATGACAAGAGAGTATGAAATGAGTCTTCGAGGTTCTAACGAAAAAGTGAAACTTGAAAGTGTAAGAAAAGAAATAGATCTTCGTGTGACCATAGACAATGAACTGAAATTATCGAATCATGTGGAAAATCAAGTTAATAAGGCCAATAAAATTCTTGGTTTAATAAGACTTAAGATGAGTCTTTGTTTCTTGCATTAGTTCGTCCTCATTTAAAATTTGCCAACAGTGTGTGGAATCCACGTTACGAAAAAGACAAGAAGCTGATACAAGGTGTGTTAAGAAGAGCCTCAAGCTCAAGATGCATTCCAGGCATGTGTGGTTTAAAGTACGAAAGCGCTTGAAAGTATTGAATCTACCAAGTGTGACTTACAAAAGACTACGTAGTGGCTTGACAAAAGTTTTCAAGTTCTGTCATTGCTTTTATAAGTGCAAAAGCCCTTTTATGTTGAACGATCAGCTAGCTATAATTCCGTGTTCTCTTTCGGGAATTCACGTTTGATTGGAACAAAAGCTTTGAAAATCAAGTTGTAGTTTTTTGTTGTTGTTACCGCTCGAAGCTATCTGCCATCACACAGGATTGTGGATGTTTGGAACATAGTGGACAGTGAATGCATCGTCCTTAAACAGCTTCAATAACAGGATTGAAAGTATTTTCAAGAAATTTATTCACTGACAGAATATAGGTTTGCCACTAAAGCCACAATACCTTAGTCTGCCAAATATTGTCATAAATAGCACAGGACCCGATCAAAAGATCGGATAGATCAAAATGTTAGTCTAGTGCTACTGATCAAAATATCAGATACAGGCTTCGTGGCCTAGACATCTGGATGTTATCTTATCTTAAGTAGTCTAGACCTTTTTGGCTACTAGAGCGTGCTAAAATTATGTTTTTATTGTCTTTAACAAGTGCCTTTCATTGTTGGCTTCTGTTAGTACACATACATTTCTTTTCCTTTTATTCCATGAGAGTCTAAAGACTAAGGTTTTCTATAAGAGTAACTTCTCCTGGGGAGAAATTTGAAACATCCGAGTAAGAATTGGTCCTGGTATAGAATTCCAGATGAAATAAAGGACCTTGATTCTCTTTTACGAATTTTCTTATCATTTGCCTGCTATTTTCTGAAGAAGTTTTGTGATTCACTTTTTGACTCTAATTAATGTGTTATTTACGTCTATTTCGTGATTTTCTAGGTCATCAAGAGGTTGTCGACCGAGTTCGTTTTTACAGCAATGAATGGCAACTGAATTCATGGAGTGAGAGCATGACAACCGATGATTAGTAAGAGAAAAATCTAACTGAGGTTAATTTTCTCATTTTGACAACTGGACTAAAAATGGGGATATAAATCTTTATAGCTAGTTCAGTGCTTCGATCTTCACCCGAGTGCTATTTTCCACTATATATTTGTAAATATTGTATTTGTGTTTGCTTTTTATCACTTGATAATGTTGAAAGCGACCAAGTAAGTAGTCATTGAATTCAAGTGAGAAGAGAAACTTCGACTATAGTCAGCTAATTATGTGAAATACGAATTTATTTCATATGCCAGGGATGGGAAAAAACCACAGTGCTTGCAGTGTGAAAAATGACTGTGAAATAATTCTATGCGACTACAAAAGCTTGAAGAACACTTAAAGCATACGGGAAACACTGTTAACCTTTTTGAATGCCTCCGGGAAAAGACGCCGAAAAAGAGTCAGAATTAAATAGAAGCACTGTTCAAGGAAGATATTTCTTCACAACAAAGTGGACTAGTAACAAGTTTTGAATTAAATCTACTCTTGGCAAAGAAAGTCCGACATATAGTGACAGAGATGAACTGGTGAAACCAGAATTAGAGCTACCTAAATAGTATGTAGGATAACAAAGCAGATAAAAATTAATTGCCAATTTACCGTTGAGCAATAAAACCGCTCTCCGCCGAGTCGTCAAGATCTCTAATGACATTGTATCGCAGTTGGCAAAGTTTCTCAATACAACAATGAATTTCCTTGGCCTTGATGACTCAGTTGTCAGCGATAACTAGGTTCTGTTACTTTCCTACCCTCAAATTTCATCGAAATTCTGAATTTATTAAAGAAATGTTATTCTGTGTAATTATTACCAACGAATATTACAGCTCAAGACATTTAAAAGTTAGCTAAGGAGTACCTGACTGAGACTAAAATCTCAGTTTCAAATATCATTTCAACGACAGTGGATAGAGCACCAAATTTGAAATGGTGTTTTGAAACTTTTGAAAGACAACCTTCCCCTCATGATAACCGTTCTATGCATCATACATTGCGAAAATCTCTTTGCAAATGAGCTCAGTACTGAATTTCATCAAACTTTGCAGAATGTCATCAAAGTGATAAATTGAAGTCGGAAGAACAAAACGGAAGATTCTTTGAAGTGTTTTGCCGAGAATTTGAAGTAAATTATGTTAGGGTGGTATTGGACAAGCAAAGGTGACATTTATCAATGAATAATTGCCTTTTAGGGCTGGTCGCACAGACCTATAAGGAAAGCTAATAACTCTTCTGTTATATAAGACGAAATGCCGTAGCTTCATCTCCAAATCATATTTGTGAAAAGCATAAATATCCTGACAAGATCTGTCTCAGTTTACAACATTCAAGCAGTATAAACTGCGTAACAAATCACCGAGGATAACTTTTTAACAACTCTAAAGCCTTAAGATTGACTTTAAAAACCCGTTTTTGTATATATTGTCAATGAACTGTTAAGATACTGCTCGGATAAGGCTCTCATTCGTCTTTGTGAAAGTAACACTGAACTGGAGTTGGACGTCGCCATTATGAATGAAGTCCTTGAGCACCAAAAGGACGAAAATTTAAAACCAATTCATAACATGAAAGTAGAACCTATATGGATGGATTCACGAATTGCATCCAAGTACAAGAGACTCAGTGTCATCTGTCATAAACAGCTCCTGTCATTACTTACCAAAGATTTGGTAGAATGAGCCTTCAGCACAAGTGCGGGCATTATTAGTAACAAACGTGGTTCGCTGAGTATTACGGAAGGAGGAGAACCCAGGCTCAAATTTCCAAATCTTGTACCAGACATTCAATATATAGCTACCAATCACCAGGCTCAGGGTTCCCATTAGAGTTAAGAGTAAATTTTATATCTTCTATATTTTTATCATTAAAATTATCTAATAATATTTCTTCTTTATTGTCCAGTCAATAAAAATAATATAATATCAGTAGTTAAAAAAATTAACGCATTTTGGTGTTTATAATCATATGTTGTCGATATCGTTCAATATCATGGTATATGATGCTAATTTTATAAGTAGAGATCAATGACAATATTCATTGCTTCATTAATTTTGACGGTTTTGAAGATGAGGAATAACAATAATAACAATAATAATAATAACAATAATATCTCACAAGTACTGAGAGAGGAATGGTGAAAAAAATGTTTAGAACCAATGTTTCAATTACTTAGTGATAAGTGATGTAAAATTGTTTAAAGCAAGTTGCAAAGAGGATCAGTGTAGAAAACTATTGCAAAAATTTGGCATGCCTGCAACAGTATTTAATAGAATATTTTTTGGCAAAACAGTGTATCATTAAAGGTACTTTTGTTACCATTTCTGGTTAGAAGTATATGTTGGTAAGTACTACTATTACAACATTGGACTTAAATCAATAGTTATATATTTTCCTCAAGTCAATAGACCAAAATTTGATTCATTAAATACATTAATTTATATCCTTAAATTTCATAATTTTAACTTGTCATTTAGCTGCAATAAATTGTTAAGCCTACTCTTCTATTTCACAATTTTTCCTTGAGATGCAAATCTAAAGTTAGTTCTTCTATAGTCCTACCTACAACTATCGTAATTGCGTCCTGATCACCATAATGTGGATAAAATACCAGTGGCTGGATTGTCTTTATTTATGCTTGTAATTTACCAGTCTCGTCTCTGACACCATAGTATAGTTCGTAATCAGACGCGGATAAGAACTACTTCACAGATATCAGTGGTGGCTGTCCCGACAGTCTATTTCATACTATAATCCAATGAAATCNTAATAATAATAATAATAATAATAACAATAATAATAATAACAATAATATCTCACAAGTACTGAGAGAGGAATGGTGAAAAAAATGTTTAGAACCAATGTTTCAATTACTTAGTGATAAGTGATGTAAAATTGTTTACACCTTCAATGATGGCTAAAAAGCAAGTTGCAAAGAGGATCAGTGTAGAAAACTATTGCAAAAATTTGGCATGCCTGCAACAGTATTTAATAGAATATTTTTTGGCAAAACAGTGTATCATTAAAGGTACTTTTGTTACCATTTCTGGTTAGAAGTATATGTTGGTAAGTACTACTATTACAACATTGGACTTAAATCAATAGTTATATATTTTCCTCAAGTCAATAGACCAAAATTTGATTCATTAAATACATTAATTTATATCCTTAAATTTCATAATTTTAACTTGTCATTTAGCTGCAATAAATTGTTAAGCCTACTCTTCTATTTCACAATTTTTCCTTGAGATGCAAATCTAAAGTTAGTTCTTCTATAGTCCTACCTACAACTATCGTAATTGCGTCCTGATCACCATAATGTGGATAAAATACCAGTGGCTGGATTGTCTTTATTTATGCTTGTAATTTACCAGTCTCGTCTCTGACACCATAGTATAGTTCGTAATCAGACGCGGATAAGAACTACTTCACAGATATCAGTGGTGGCTGTCCCGACAGTCTATTTCATACTATAATCCAATGAAATCTGTTCTCATTCCCAGTGCATCAGTCACGTAGAAGCTAAAGGTCGACTCCAGTGCGACTCCAGAAACGTCTTCAGTTCCATCGCAGATTATTGCAAATTGGACAGATTCTTCATTTACATCTTTACCAAGTTTCATGATTTTCTTTCTCTGCTTATAATGCAGAAGATTTCATTACAAATTTCTGGCCCTGTTAAATTTGTTTTTCATTTAAACCCTACGGAGGAATTAGCATCATCCTTATTGCTAAGAACAATCTTTTTTCATATTTCTCCGAGGTGTTCTCTTCGCTGTGAAGAGCAGAACATTCATTTTTAATTTTAGATTGCAAATTTAAGCAGCGCAGTTTGATCGGTATGGATAAGATAAACAGTGACATTTTCAGGCCACTGTCTTTATAAAAGGAAGAAACAGTTTTACATCTATTTTAATTTCTCTCATTAAATACACTAATCAGTGAAAACAAGTCGATTTAAGTAAGCTATAGTACTCGTCAGCTGCAACAACAAAAATTAATTTTGCCAGCCTAAAGTATGATTTGTTTCTTTGTTTTCACACACACACACACACACACACACACACACACACAGATTCACCTATATATATTTATTTTTTCTGTGTCAATTCTACTTACACTTACACAAATGATAAACGTACAGCCTGGGCTTTATATTTTGGCTGATATTTTGTAAAACAATGCTTATTTGAGTTCCATCACTTTTAAATTTCACCATCCCATCACTGATACAGAAACAATAAGCTCGATGCTTTAGATTACCATAACACGTTACTTTCCAGTGTTGCCTTCGCCAACATGTTCATTCAGGTCTGTAGCGATCAACACCCTTTCCTCCCAAGGTTCTTTTGCCATGGCAGAAACTAGATCTTTCCGGAAATCTTCTTTCTCGGTGTCATTAGATCCTACTAATAGTTCATATGCACTGATGATATTAGGCTGGAAGCTACTTATTTCCAATCTCATCCATACGACTCTGTCACTAACTCGGTTCACTTCGAATATGTTTCCAACTGGGCTTCTTTCGAGGATGATACCAACCTTCTTGTTGCCCGCGCCGTAGTAATACACCTTGTAACCGTTACCAATTTCTCTGGCCTTCGCACTTTCCCATTTAGTTTCCTGGACACACAAAACGTTGATGTTACTTCTTTGCATGAGATCAACGATTTCTCTTGGTGTTCTGGTCATGCTGCTGGCATTACGGATGCCTACTCCCATGTTCTCTTCCTTCATCTGTTCTGCCTTCCTAGCTTGCTTCTTCCTTACTCAAACTCCTCCCGTTCTGTGTGTCCCTAGTCTATTTCCACCAGCGCCACACTTTTCTGTACCACGCTGGTGACCTGCGGTACTGGCTGTTGTTGTTGATCCGGGCCCTGACCGATCCGATATGGTTTGGTTTTGATTTTGACTCATTTGCTTTTGGTTTCGGCCCCAGTTTTCCTGCAGAATTCCTTTCCTTACGCCAGCCAACAGTTATAAGCGGTGGGCCTAGGTTTTGGTCTAATGACCCACTCACAAGGCAGTGGGGTATCGGTTGCTGAGTATTGCGACGTATTCACACGGCGGTTGGTCCAGCACATTGCACCTTACGGGGAACTACTCCTCCGTTGACAGGTTTCGGGCTGTCATACCCTAGCCATTGCCTCATTAGCTGGGACCCGCAAGGAAAGCTTCTCCAGACGCACGACGAGAAGGTGAGGTTATCTTGGTCATAGGGTAGGCCATACACAGGCTACTTAGTTTTGTTTTTCGCCCCAAGACGCTAGTCTACCCTGTTTTGCACTAGGCTAGCAGGTAGCCAATGTCCCTTCAAGCCACAGCATGTAAAATTTATATAATTTAAAAAATATGTTTAAAAGTCCAGATTATGATAAAAGATCTGAGTATTCATCTATTGATCTCCAAAACCCAATTACCACACCTGCAAGTAATTAATATTTTTAAAGAAGAGTGGTTATAGATTTGTAGTATATGGTAGCAGCAACGCACATCCTGTTGACTGGTTTAATGCTTATTTTGGTATGAATTTTAAAAATTACAAAAATGGATTGCTCTGATTATGCAGTTGCTCATCAGGCAGCTGTTATAAAAAGCGAATTTTCATTGGTCAATCAGCTGAAAGTTGATTTCAATGGAACCAATGTTCCAGATACATCTGGAAGTAACCATCCAATAATCGTTTGAAATCTATCAGAGTTCTCAAAACCTTAAAGGGATAGTGTTGACCAAAGTGTTTCATTAAGTTTGTACAACTGCCTCAGCAAATTCTGTTGAATTCACTACAACATATATTTGTAATAGGATCTTTGATGTCATTCATTCCTTTCTCTCATATTGTAAAATGTGTNTGCTCTGATTATGCAGTTGCTCATCAGGCAGCTGTTATAAAAAGCGAATTTTCATTGGTCAATCAGCTGAAAGTTGATTTCAATGGAACCAATGTTCCAGATACATCTGGAAGTAACCATCCAATAATCGTTTGAAATCTATCAGAGTTCTCAAAACCTTAAAGGGATAGTGTTGACCAAAGTGTTTCATTAAGTTTGTACAACTGCCTCAGCAAATTCTGTTGAATTCACTACAACATATATTTGTAATAGGATCTTTGATGTCATTCATTCCTTTCTCTCATATTGTAAAATGTGTGTCATCTGATGAGTATTCCATTGATGTTGGTTGGCGTCTCTCAAGGTTCTGATCTAATATTTATACTGATTATGAGACAATGTACTCTGGCAATGGACAAAAAAGCAGCTTAGCAGGAACAAGTCAAATATGAGAAAGAAAGATTTTGCCTCTGATCTTCAGACTCAGAAAATGGAAAAGGTATTTTGTTTATGGAGAGGGTTTCACCAGCAGACAACTGAATTAAAAGAAAATCGCTGTTTACGTCAGGTAGTGAAAATAACATCCTCCTCCCACTAAATCGGTACTGTTTTTTCAAATCTTTCTTTAAAGAAATAGCACCTAATGATAACGCCACTTCAGAGATAAACTTTGAATCCGACAACAATTTGATCTTTCACTCTGTTGCTCCTGCTGGTAAATATGTTTTAACAACAGTTATTCTTTGTGTACCTAAAATGATATTGAATGCAAATGGTGATGAGATGTCCCTTTTAAAGTAACTTGAATGTCATGTATGGAGATTTTTGAAGGAAAGTTCTACACATAGATAAGGTACTTTTTAAAATCAGTTCAGCCATTCATAAACCATATATTGAATATCAACCATTAATAAGACATATATTTGATTGGGCGCTCAATGACAGTAAGTCGAAAGATCAAATAGAGAATATGTCTGTTTTCGATACATACAGTATTGCAAATGGCCAGAGTTTTACAGATGCTCAGATTGAATTAAGTAATTGCATTTTCTATCGACAAGAAAGACTATAACCAACAACAGAAATTAATTAAATATACCATACAGCAATGGAGTAGGAAAAAAATTATAATTATTATTATACAAGCCCGACTATAAATTTGAAGTCATTGAAGAATCTATATGAATTCCTTTATTTTGATTTAACAAATCAAGTAATAGTCTATACACTCTTAAACTTTACGAAGAAAGAAATTCTGTTGGTGTTATCAATGATAAGATTTTTCTTCGAGCTTAAATCAGAGAACTAGTAGAATCTGAAAGAAACATGCATCATAAATATTATACGATTTTTGAAAAATTATAAAATGTAAGTATATATATACATATATATATATATATATATATATATATATATATATATATATATAGTATGAGTGTTAACCTCATAGGTGTAGATGATAAAGGGCAAAATTAAACAAAAATAACATAATCAGGACATGGTCAAAACGATGACAAAAACAAAAATGAACTGAGGAATAGGGAATTAAAGTGTACAGAAGTATGGAAAACTAGTGAAAAGATGAAATAATTGACCAGATGGTGAATTGAAATCGTGGATCATCAGTCGTTGACCAAATTAGTTATATCGGGGAATTAACGTCTACAGTCATATATATATATATATATATATATATACAACAATACAACACTTACTACATACATATACATACAACAACACTTACTAAAGCAAATAAAATTAATAATCATCATTATCTTGATTATAACGGTAGTCAATGAATGATAAGTGATCTGAATCTTAATTTTTCTAGTGGTAGTGATGATATTGTTTATATATTTATTGTTTATAAATTGAAGTTCCTCGACCGTGAGCTCACGAGGCTCAACAATAGCTTTGCCGCTTTGCAGGAACTAGACTCACAGCCAAAAGCAGCCTCAAAGAACAAAACTACACGTTCTTCTGGCAAGGAAAGGAAATTGACGATCCACGACTGCACGGTGTTAGCTTTGCAGTGAGAAACCGTACACTCTCCTCAGTGGAACTACCATCCAGTGACACACTTCACCTCCTAACTCTTCATTTGTCAATCTCCTCTGGCCCAGTGAACCTTCTGAGTGCCTACACTCTGCTCTTCCACAGAGATCAAGGACCAGTTCTACAAGGAGCCGTTTTCAGAGACATACTTGCAACATAACACCTTCACATACTTGGCGACTTCAACGCCCGTGTGGGATCCGACCATGACTCCTGGCCAAGATGCATCGGCCATTTCGGTGTCAGCAAGCTGAACGAGAATGGGCAGAGACTTCTCAAGCTCTGCTCCTACCATGCCCTCTGTATTACCAACACTCTCTTTAACACCAATCCACATCACCGAGTGTCTTGGTAGCACTCCAGATCCCGTCACTGGCACCAGCTGGATCTCGTCATCACACGGAGACCCTTATTGAACAGCGTTCTCGCCACACACAGTTTCCATAGCGCTTGATGTGACACTGATAATTCCTTAGTTGTCAGCAAGGCACATCTCCAACCAAAACGAATATACCGCTCAAAGCAGAAAGGACGCCTTCGCATTAACACTGCCAGGACAGCAATCCCAGACCTGTGTGAGTACCTCGCCAGTTCAATTGAGGGAGCCTTCCAAGACTGCCCTACCGGTAACACCGAAGAGAGATGGAATAACATCCGTGACGCCATCTATAACTCCGCCATGGAAACCCTTGGCAAGAAAGAAAGGCAGAATCCAGACTGGTTTGAAGCAGGGATAGCTGAACTACAACCAGCAATTGATGCCAAGAAAACAGCGCTCCTTGACTGCAAGGAAAAGCCCTTACAGAAAACACTTGCCACACTCATAAAGGCCAAGAACGACGCTCAACGGATTGCTCAACGCTGTGCCAATAGCTACTGGCTGAACCTCTGTCAGAGTATCCAACTCTCTGCTGATTGTGGTAATATTAGCACCATGTATGATGGAATGAAAAAGTTATTCGGCCCAAATGGCAACAAGATTTCCTCGCTAGTACAAGCAGATAGAAAAATGGGCTAAACATTACCAGGAGCTGTACTCACGTGAGAGCACCACCAACCGGTCTGTCATGAAACAGCTTGACTACCCACCTTGACTGAAGGAACTGGCCAAGGCCATCGGCTTACTGGCCAGTGGCAAAGCTCCAGGAAAGGAAGGTGTCCCAACTGAAATGATCAAGGTTGGAAGAAAAACGTCTCCCCAAAACCACCTGTACCAGCTGCTCTGTCAGTGCTGGGAAGAAGAAACCATACCTAAGAAGATGCGCGACACCAACATCGTCAATTTATACAAGTACAAGGGCAACCCCAGTGACCGACCCAACTACCGTAGAATTTCGTTCCTCAGCTTTGCCGGGAAGGCCTTTGCTCCGTGTGGTGCTCAACAGACTGCAATCACTTGCTGAACACGTATACTCCAAGGCACAGTGTGGTTTCAGAGGTGGAAGATCTACAATCGACATGATCTTCTCCGTACGGCAGCTACAAGAAAAGTGGGGAGAACAGAGACGGCCATTATAGATGACATTTATTGGCCTCACTAAGGCCTTCGACCTAGTCAGCAAAAAAAGACCTCTTCATTCTTCTGCAGAAGATCGGATATGAAAGATGATGAAATGCAAGGTATTGTCCAGTACGATGGGTTATCCTCAGAATTGTTCCCAATCAAAAGCGGTGTGAAATAAGGCTACGTGCTCGCCCTAACACTCTTAAACACATTCTTCTATCTGCTTCTGCAATATGCCTTCAGCCAGTCAGAGGATGATGTATACCTCCACACCAGAAGGAATGGCAGCCTCTTCAACCTTGCCTGGCTCCCAGCAAAGACCAAAGTGCGGCAGGCTCTCATACGACAGATGCTCTTTGCTGATGATGTAGTTCTGACGCCAAACTCTAAAGAGGCACTCAGAAGACTCATCAACTGTTTTGCGCATCCATGCAGAGAGTTTGGCTTGACCATCAGCCTTACTGCTTTACGGCAGTGAAACGTGGACCCTTTACTCCTGCCAAGAGCGCAGACTCAACACCTTCCATCTGCACAAAATAAGAAGAATCCTGGACATCACCTGGCAAGATCACGTCAGCAACAAGACCGTTCTCGACCAGACAGGCATCCCCAGTATGTTTATGTTGCTCACTCAGGGACGCCTACACTGGTTCAACCACGTCAGGGGAATGTGCGACTGCTGGATACCCAAGGAGGTGTTGTATGGAAAACTTGCCACCGGCTTCAGACCTGTTAGAAGACCTGTCTTACACTACAGTGACGTTTGTAAGCCGGACTTGGGGAAAGGTGACATCCGCCCAGCAGCATGGGAAACAGTGGTAAAGACCAGCATCCGGAGGGACCGGTGGGAAGAGAGGAGAGAGCGCAGACGGCAAAGGGCAGCATCAATCAGGATGGATTTTTACCTGCAGCAACTGTAACAGAGCCTGCCGATCAAGAATTGGGCTGTACAGCCACACCAGGAGCTACAACTCCACAACAGACTGAAACATGGCACAGAACTCTATTGTATTCCGAGATAGACGGATGCCAATGCAATGCAATTTATTGACGTCAGTTGCAGGCACATACTGGACTAAAAATTTGTTATTCGGTGACGACGATGATGGTTTTAATAAAGTGGTTGTCTTCTCGCCAAATGGTCACTTAATTATAGACTGATCAACAAACAAACACATTGGTATTGGATAGAGTAGTTTAAAATGGAAAAACACCGAGTGCTAATTACCAATCTAGAGCAAATGCTGGTGAATTAAATAAATGGTGTTGCTTATCCAAGACCATCAACAGAATCAAATCAAATGGCATTTGGTGATGGAAACCTTTCTGGTAAAGCAAGACTAGATGGCTCTATATTTTTTTGGGGTTAATATAAGGCCAAAGTCATTTCAGATGTAGACATTAACCTATACCATTATATTCAATGTAAGAACTGGTACAATATTGACTACAATTTAATTTCTTTAGGTTAATTGAAGGTTAAATTTTATACACTATGTTTATGATGGTTAATTCTCAACTTTGTTAAAATTTCTTACAAGACAATTTTACAGACTTGAAAAGTTTGCATCCAAGTATTGATGATCAGATTCTAAAAAGTGCAATGATCTATTAATTACCGTATTAGCATACAGAATACTGTGTGAGGTATTAACCATTGATTATATTATGGGAGAATACAATCAAGAGATTGGTTTGATTGGGCCGGAAAATGATTGTTTTACACATGTATCAGAAAAACTATTTGGAATAATTAAATGTTGTCATTTTCATAGTGCATTTCACGATGCTTTTGGTCATTTCTGTACTATGTATAAATAGATCTTCAATATTGTTTTATTTTAGATAAAACAATATAACTTTTACTCTAGATACGACCAAAGAAATCTTAAAACAAAAAATACAAGTGAAAGCCCAGCGATTGAGAAGATTTGATAAACGAAATAAGTTCTATAGACAGAACAAGATCTTCAAAACTGATGCTAAAAAGTTTTACAGGGAAATTGGAAAGAGTAAGATTGAGATAAAGGATCCATCTGAGAACAAGGACGCTGAGAAGTTTTGGAATGGCATCTGGGCTAAAGAAAAAGACTACAACCAGGAAGCTACTTGGAAAGGTAGAGAGGAGGAAAGGGTGAGTAAGGTCAAAGAACAACAGTGGAAACCTACTACGATCGAGGAATTGCGCCTGGCCCTAGCGAAATCACAGAAGTGGAAATCCCCTGGATTAGATACGATTCCAAATTTCTGGCTGAACTCTTTTAATGAAATACATAAATACTTAACAGCATTGAAAATATAACACCTCGTTGCTTTAAGTCATAACCACTGATAGGACACGTTTCAATTTTGTTTGGAGCATATTTAATAGTAAAAAGTAATTAAATCATGCCTATTCTAAAATTCTCTCCGTGTATTGTTTATTTTTTACGAGAGCGATTTTTTATTTCACATTAGATATATTCTTAAATGGTAAATCTATCGTCTTATATAAATATTTTGGAATAAATGCTATATTTTCTGCTTCCTGAGATTTTCGGAAGTATCTTATTGATGTCTTCGAAAATTTTCCGTATTTTCGTTTTTTTAATTTGGGTGAATATCTATACTGAAAATAGTATTCACTTTATTAAATGGTATTTCCGAATATATAATGACTTTTTAACAACCTTATATTACTTTTCATAATAATTGACACATTCACTAACAAAACTATAACCTTGAACGGAACCACAAAGATTACACACAAGCATTTCGTCATCATCAATTAGTTTCTGATTATCACTAAATTATTCTTGTATTTGTTTGTCAATAGCATATTCGTTTTGCATATTTACTACAAAATCCAGACGTATATTCTCCTAAATCGATAATCTCTTGATGAATTTATCCATTACAATAAGCCTTTTTTCTTTATTTTCATCGAAAAATTAACTAAAGCCTATTGCTGATGTGGGTCACCATTTGTTGTATATTATTTAAAGATATTATTACATTTTGAACTCTCTCTAATGTTGATAATTTGGTACAATCAAACCCATATTTTTAAGTACCTTGTTTTCACACTGTCAATCCCCTTTAATTCATCTGTATTCTTTTTCCAATGCATATTATATACATATGTATATATATATATATATATATTTATTTATATGCGTGCGTGTGTGTGTTGCAAACAGTTGCCAAAGATTTAATTGGTTATCTTTAGATCCAGATATGCTGCCGTATCTAGTGACGGATACTTGCTTTCCTCGCCTGTTTGAAGATGAAAAGAAGAGCCGAGAGTCTCAATTCACTATGTTTAGCATCGAGCACCAAGCCTTAGCCAACGCTTTCTCGTGGCGCACCACGCTAATTACCTCCTCGCGGTTGTCAAACTGAGTTGGGAATACTCGGAGCAGAGATACAACAGGTCAGGTCCACTGGCATTTGAAATACTCCCTGCTCTTCAATTACCCTTATCCCGGATATCGAGTCAAAATGCCCAAGTTTTGACTCAAATGATCACAGTCAATGGCAGATTCATCAGTAATGTTTAAGGTTGCAAACGAGCTAGAATCTCAAGACCCGTGTAGGCTGATGAACTCTTTAGAATGGAAATGGTGATTTCCTCAATTTACCCAACAGGAAATGCACACTTTTAGAAACTTGCCATACAGTGTCAAGGATAATGCTCCTGGTTATAAGGACATGGTCTTGCTCGGTCGAAATCTCCATACACGAGAGGTGGACAGTCATCCAGTCACTCTCAGCAACCAAAATAAGGGAAAACCATTTGATATTTTGCTCGTACAAGTGTATGCTACAACTGTCAATTGCTCTAAAGAAGAGTTAGACAAATTCTATGAGCCACTCGATCCTCCCACATAGCACTGCAGATCACTAGAAATCAAGATCGTCATAGGAGACTACAAGACCAAGGTAGGAAGAAACGCAAGAGAGGAAATTGCTGGAGTCCATGGGATCGGTAATGGCAATCAAGGCGGGAAAACTTATGTAAACTGGTGCGTCGCCAAAGAACAGGCGATCGCAAACACGTTATTTTTAAATCACCCAAGCAGACTCTGCAGATAGAAAACTCCAGATAATCAAACCAAGAACCAAGTCGATTACATCACAATCACGAAACGATTTAATAACGTCGTCCAAAACTGCAAAGCATATCCTGGAGCCGGCTGTGACAGTGATCATAATCCAGCCCTTTGCAAACGCAAAGTAGAATTAAAGAAGCTAAGAAAGAATAAAAGACCTGTCAAACTCGATTCAGATCGTTTGAGGGAGGAAGAGATGAAAGGAATATAAAAGATTGCTGCAGAGAACAGATTTGCAGCCTTACTAGATGAGAACGGTTAATAGGAAATCTTCAAAGATGCCAAAGTCGCTAGTCCCAAGCATGTCATTGACCCCAGGTGGAAAACAGTGAGAAAATTATGAATGTCCACGGCATTTCTGAATCTGACGAATGATCAAAGGAAAGCCAAGGTCGGAAAAGATGGTGTAGCATATCAATGATTAAACAGAGCAATCAAGAGGGAATGAAGAGAAGCCAAAGAAAAATGGCTCAATAATGTAAAGCCATTGAAAAGGAGTAATCTAAAGATCCCAAGACAATCCATCAAAAGATTAGAGAACGAACAGGCAAAAAGGGTTGTTCTTCTCCAGGATGCATCAAAACAAAGGATGGAAAAATAATCATGGGACGAGACAAAATTCTTCAAAGATAGGGAGAGTATATTGAAGAGCTATCATCTAATAACAGGGGTCCTAAACCAATAATAAGAATCCCAAAAGGACCACAGATTCTTAAGTCTGAAGTTGTCGCAGCTAACAAAAAGATGAGGAGGAAGAAATCCCCAGGTGCAGACAAAATAGAAATGGTGTCTGGTTTAGAGGATCTGGGACTTCAAAAGGTTACAAAACTTCTAAATAAGATATACGACACTGGAGAAATAGCTGACGACAGAAGTAAGTCAGTGTTCATTTGTCGAGATATCACAAGTGCAGTTCTACTTTATGAAAGATTTGGGAACAAGGAATGCCAATGTAACACTGCAAAATATTAACAGAAGGCGTATCAAAAAGCAGGTGAAGCTCTACTTGTGTTTTAAAGATTATATCAATGCATTTGGCAAGGCTCAGGCCGGAGACTTTATGACGGTCCTACAACACATCAGCATGGACAAAAAAGATATTAGAATCCTCAGCAATCTTTACTGGGAGCAGATAGCGAGAGTCAGAATCCAAAATCTGTTATCTGACTAAAAGCCCAAAAGAAGAAGAGTGCGTCAGGGCTGTGTACTGTTGCCCGATTTGTTTAGTCTATACTGTAAAACCATTCCGAGAACTTTTGGTGAAACAGAAGGTGTATCCGTAGGTGGCATCGTCATAAGCAACATCCACTATACTAATGATACTCTTGATATCCACATCGGAACAAGGACTACAGCATCTACTGGATACGGTGGTGGTTGGAAGTGAAACAATGGGCCTGAGTCTAAACATAAATAAGACATAATGCATGACGATTAGAAAGAAGGCAGTGACACCAGCCTGTATTGTTCTTTTATCAGGAAAAGCAATAAAGCAACTCCAACAATTTAATCATCTCGGCTGCTACATCATCTTAAACGGACAATGCGATAAGGAAAGCATCAGCTCATTGGAATCGCAAAGTGATCATTACAAGGAATGAAGAAAATACTTTTTTGAACCCAAAGCTACACATAAAAACAAAACGAAGAGTGCTACATACGTACATTACTCCCATCCTTGCATAAGGAAGTGACGCCTGAACCATTTCAAAGGCAATGCAATCCCGACTGCAAGCAGCACAAATGTGGTTCCACAGACATTCTGAAAATATCTTATGCTAAACACATCATCAATGAAAAAGTACTTGAAAGAGCAAACACAAAGCGTAAGTAATCAACATAAGGAAGAAACAAATACAGTGTCTTGGCCACATTGTAAGAAAAGAAAGAATGGAGAACCTTGTGCTGACAGGAACTATCATTGGAGAGAAAGGTCGAGATCGATAAAAGACAACGTTTCTGAGTAGCATGAACAAGTGGACCAACAAGAATGCTGTAGAAATTCTCCACTGAACGGGGGGCCAAAGCTGTGGTAGATCCTGACTTCTTATGTCTGCTTAAGACATGGCCCTTGACGACGACGATACAATATATATATATATATATATATATATATATANCAACATAAAGGAAGTAAAAGTTCATCTTTCAACAAGAGATATGAGAAACTCTATTTCCCAAACTCGATTACCCTAACAAATATGAGTCAGTGAAGCGGAGACAATGAGATAAACGAAGCAAAGAAAAAATACAGCCCCGCGAAGGAGATCATATAAAAAGAGCACGAATCATGAAACTAAAATAAAAATAAATGTCCTTTACGTTGGAGAGTTCGGTTCAAATAAACCAAGCATCTGCCATTGAGATACAAGTTTAAAGCGTCAAAATTTACCTTGACAATAGGTAAAAGACTTGGGCACCAAAGGGGTTTCAATTCCTCTCCAGATAAATGTAATCACTGCTGTCTGAATCGTTTTGGACCATTTCCTGTCACAATATCCTTAAACAAATACACAATTCATTGTATTTGTATATTTATTCAAGAATATTTTAGCAACTTTTTTAACAAACCAAAATTCAAGCAAAACTAAGTTATGGCTTGTTGTTAAGTCAACAAACGATAACTAAGGCCTTTCGGAGAGAAAAAGAATGCATTTCTTAGAATTCATGAGTACAATTAAAGTCACTTGAGTGAAACAAAGAAATGTAGTTGATCATTGGAAGATCCGATATCTCGGTTAAAATTACAGATCAGAACTTGCAAGACGTTTCAAAGATTTCTTATTTGTACCTGTTGTACAAGAATTGAATATCAAAATGGCTGTACATCGTTCGACCTTGCTATTTTGGATGATCGTATGGATAAACGTTTTAAGTAAGGAAACTCATTTCATTTTACACTGATATTTGTAGAATTAGTTTATTAAAAGTCTCCTTTATTTTGACATGACAAGGGTTAATGATCTGAAACATATGAACTTGCTAGCTTTTTGGATTTTCATGTTGTACTTTGAAATGAATAAGCAAACTATGAATATTGCTTTATGGAGTTAATATGTTTTGCATGTTATGTTATGATATGTTATGTTATGTTCATCATTTGTGGAACTTCAGGGAAAATGGTGGTGCCCTTAAATTGCCATCATTCCCAGATCCACCCTAACCTGTGTTGGTATTGCCTGCAAGGGTATCTGATATGGCTAATATATAACCACTTAAGACATTACCTAAAAGTAGGTATGAGTTTAATAAAAGATGAAACAAATGACGAAACAAGGAGGTAGATTGTCTGGTCCACCTGGATAAATGGCTGCGGAGACCTGTTCTTGCAATCAGAACACTGTAACCAGCAGAAGGCAATACCAAACTACTGTTGTATTAAAGCCTAGCGCAATGTTGGTCTACAAACGAAAGTTATAAAGTCGCTAATTTCGTTGATATGAAGCCATTCCTTTAATCCAAACATGGCCAACTAGAAAGTTTTCTACTACGAAAGACATTTATGCTTTTCTGAGTACAGATAAAGCAGGAAGTGTTAATAGAAGGAAAATCTGGATTGTTATGCTTTACAGGTGTTCGAATGAATTCTTGTTATTCCCCCGATTATTTTTTATTACAATTCCTACTGGGTTTTTTTGAAGAGGAAAAGGAACTAGTTTTGCGTAGTAGAAAAGAATAATTTTTTTCAACCTAATTAACAAAGCTGCTCAATGAGAATACCAATCCAAATTCTTTATAAGTTCTACTTTTTACAAGGTAAAAGAGAAAACTCAAAACTTGCGTATTGAACTTAAAGTTTCGTGTCTTACACTCATCAGCTATACTGGTTACAAATATTACAACAATCAAATACAAGGTAAAAAAGATACTCGAAATAGGATATTTATTTTAACCTTTACTTTGAAGCTCTGGTTTTAATTTGCTGTTTGCCTTTCATCACCACAAATCACCTTTCCTTTTGTTGTAAAGGAATTGTTATGACTCTTTCTTCGCTTCATTGTTTTTGGTAAATCTCCATGTTTGATTATCTATAATAGAACTTTTTTCAAAAACCACCACCAATTTGTTTTCGATTATTACATTCAAAGCTGTAACCAACTGAAAAAAAATGTTTCGGTGAGAGAAAGTATGGCGATTGTTGTGAAATAATAAATCAAATCTTACTTTCCTTCCAAACCTCTGATGATTCTTAAGTCTGAAGTTGTCGCAGCTAACAAAAAGATGAGGAGGAAGAAATCCCCAGGTGCAGACAAAATAGAAATGGTGTCTGGTTTAGAGGATCTGGGACTTCAAAAGGTTACAAAACTTCTAAATAAGATATACGACACTGGAGAAATAGCTGACGACAGAAGTAAGTCAGTGTTCATTTGTCGAGATATCACAAGTGCAGTTCTACTTTATGAAAGATTTGGGAACAAGGAATGCCAATGTAACACTGCAAAAATTAACAGAAGGCGTATCAAAAAGCAGGTGAAGCTCTACTTGTGTTTTAAAGATTATATCAATGCATTTGGCAAGGCTCAGGCCGGAGACTTTATGACGGTCCTACAACACATCAGCATGGACAAAAAAGATATTAGAATCCTCAGCAATCTTTACTGGGAGCAGATAGCGAGAGTCAGAATCCAAAATCTGTTATCTGACTAAAAGCCCAAAAGAAGAAGAGTGCGTCAGGGCTGTGTACTGTTGCCCGATTTGTTTAGTCTATACTGTAAAACCATTCCGAGAACTTTTGGTGAAACAGAAGGTGTATCCGTAGGTGGCATCGTCATAAGCAACATCCACTATACTAATGATACTCTTGATATCCACATCGGAACAAGGACTACAGCATCTACTGGATACGGTGGTGGTTGGAAGTGAAACAATGGGCCTGAGTCTAAACATAAATAAGACATAATGCATGACGATTAGAAAGAAGGCAGTGACACCAGCCTGTATTGTTCTTTTATCAGGAAAAGCAATAAAGCAACTCCAACAATTTAATCATCTCGGCTGCTACATCATCTTAAACGGACAATGCGATAAGGAAAGCATCAGCTCATTGGAATCGCAAAGTGATCATTACAAGGAATGAAGAAAATACTTTTTTGAACCCAAAGCTACACATAAAAACAAAACGAAGAGTGCTACATACGTACATTACTCCCATCCTTGCATAAGGAAGAGACGCCTGAACCATTTCAAAGGCAATGCAATCCCGACTGCAAGCAGCACAAATGTGGTTCCACAGACATTCTGAAAATATCTTATGCTAAACACATCATCAATGAAAAAGTACTTGAAAGAGCAAACACAAAGCGTAAGTAATCAACATAAGGAAGAAACAAATACAGTGTCTTGGCCACATTGTAAGAAAAGAAAGAATGGAGAACCTTGTGCTGACAGGAACTATCATTGGAGAGAAAGGTCGAGATCGATAAAAGACAACGTTTCTGAGTAGCATGAACAAGTGGACCAACAAGAATGCTGTAGAAATTCTCCACTGAACGGGGGGCCAAAGCTGTGGTAGATCCTGACTTCTTATGTCTGCTTAAGACATGGCCCTTGACGACGACGATACAATATATATATATATATATATATATATATATATATATATATACCAGTATCGAAGTAATTATTAGCTATCGACAGTGCTCCATAATGTAAGAATATTAGAGCTATCATATGGTGAACGACACAAAAATCAACAATACCTAGTTTAGAACTGTCAGTTTCATGTTTTCTCAATCGTCAGCAAATGATTTTCTTTTCTTTAGCTGACGCTTTTTTTTTTGAACCCTCTAAAATCAAGTCTCTATAAACCATCCAATGGAGTCACAGAATATCGTCATTCGTATCATGCTGGCAAAACAACAACGCATAGGAATCGAAGCGTAACTGCCTTTTTTAGGATTCAAAGATCCAAACAAAAAGAAATGTCTCCTTTTGTTCACAATTCACTGCCCCAAAAAAGATTTGCATTTTTTTCCAATGCAAAAGAATGATCTCCACTGATGATGTCCTGACAACACTACAATGTACAGAAATCAAAGCGTAAAACTCAAACTGGCTTTGAAGGGGGTGAAAGTGCCAAATTGGAAACTACTTTAAAGAGAAGTCCAAACGCATTGATTTTAAAAAATAAATATTTTCTTTGAAAAAAGTAAGTGAATATTTTTTTCCAGGACAGCTTAAGTAGTTGTCTAATTTCTCTAATTATCCTAAATGTTCTTTTATCTTTTATCGTAAACCAAAATAAATTTGTTTCTCTCTTTCTCATACCGCGTTATTAAATCTTTTAACATTTCTGTTGCATGTTTCAATTTATCATCAAAGAAATGAATACTTGCATTGATTAACGTTCAAAGACAGAACTTTGAACTCAATTACTGCATGTGACGAGAGAATGTTTTCATTATTTGTGGCAGAAACAAAGATATCTTGAACAATAATTCGCTCTTTAGTTTCTATTAACCAGGAAGTAAACATCCACCCTAAGGTGTGGAACGTGTTCGAGCGAGCATTCATGTAAAAATAAAATGTATACCATCCAACTTGTCCCTAATATTAATGCACATAAAATGGAAAATTTATGTTATAAAATGTGCATTAATATTAAGGTGGGCTTTGGACCATCATGCTGGCAAATAAAACAAAACAACATTGCAATCTAAATGTCACAACAGCATGGCGGGTTATACACTCGTTAGTTTTCAATTTCCTTTATTTTTTGACGGGTGGAGGTAGGGGTTTCACCACAGTGTATAATGATAAAATATTATGAACATCAGTGAACCTTAAACAATTTATGTGATATTTATACATATTCATATCCAGTACTGTAGCTTGCCTTACCAAGTTGAAACAAATTTCTTTCCCAAACTAATTCTTTGGAAATGGTGAGTATTCTATTCAATAGTCATTTGACACAGTTCATATTCTTGCTGCAGCTCAGCATCACTTTCTATGTCGTGTTTATCTTGCTCTCTCCTGAATTTAGAACCAGCCCGTCCTGCAATATCAAAAAATCGTGTCTCATTTGGAAAAGGCAGAAATGCAAGATTTTTACTTTTATGAATTGAAATGGTAAATACTGGGACAAGTGGCAGCATGCTTCTCATGCAAGACTTCTTCCCATCAACCCAAGTTTTTGTGATAGCTGTTATAGGGACACATTTAGGCTCACTTGCCAAAAATGAGGGTCCCTTGTATTGTGGAAAGTGGACTATTCCTGCTGTTGGGACTGCTGGTGGCTTTTCACTATGCTTGTAAATAATGTACCTGATCGTTCCTGTGGCACCATTTGTTGAACCAGCCTTACCCCAAAGATTGGTGCTTACCAACATTGCTTCTATACGTTTGCACAGGAGCAAGTCTTTAGAAAGTCCACCATCCTGATTGGATGATAATTTGCACTTTTCTGCTTGAGCGCAATTTTGGTATGTTTCGGGAGCAGCTACTGGATTACCAAGAGCTTTCATTCAATCAATGTTGTGCTCCTTTAAATCTCTGTTGAAAGCTCAAAACATGATAGCAGTCATTTTGAAGTGTTCTCTTAGATCTGTGAAGAACTGTTTACCATTCAAATCTCTTTTCTTTAACTGCACCCATTCACTTTTACCAAAAGTACCTTCAGTCACACATGTCAAGAATTTTCTAAACTGTTCCTGATCATAACCTTGTTGTCTCATGATCTCATTCAATATTACAGTTTCATCAAACATCTTAAAAAGTGACATTGAAAATGTCAAATGAATTTTTCTAATTTTTTTCTGTCCATCGTTTTTTCAGGAGTAGACAATGGTAGGTCCAACACTGGAGCAATTGGGCAAAATCGCTCATAATAATAATTAAAACTCCCCCAAATGGTTTACTAGAGCCCTTGGATTCACAAAGCCTTCTATGTATTGTGCACAACCTGCAAAGACCCATCATCGATTTTTCATGAATGGTCAAAAGTTCAACACCTTTAAACCTTTCCTGAAGCTCTTGAAGAGCCTCACCATACAATTCTGGGATATCTTTCCCACTTTTGTAATTTTTGGAGGTCTTAGAAGGGAATGCAGGGTGACAACACTCGTCATAAATACTGCAGTGTCAGTTGGTGTAGCTTCCACCAAAAACCTTTCATTCTCTTTGATTAATTCTGTGATAGAGTTAAGCAAATAGCTCTTTCCACAGCATAGTCCTCCAGAAATGTTGAAATATAGAGGAGGTGTATTTTCACTGTTCTCCTTGTCCAGTACCCATGATATAACAAATTGTATACCATTTTTTGTTTGTAATTCAAGGTCTCTGTATTACGTTTGGTAACTTTTTTTTGTTCATCAAACCAACCTTTCATTTATTTGAGTTGAGGACCATCAAGCTCCAAAATTTTAGCATCAACTCAAACAACCTCCTTAAAACTGTTAGCTAAATCTGCATCTCCATAGCTTGGATTCTCATCCATCAAATCGATGTGCATTAACAAGCTCACCCATCACAGAATCACCTGAGGCATGATAAGTCATCCAGTCTTCCTGTGCTTCATTTTATTTAAGACCAACATAGAGTTCATCAAGAGGATAAGGTGATTCTTGAATCACTATCATGAAACCGCATAACATGGCTCTCCCAAAATTTAGATTTAATTAAAGAAGGGCAAAACGAAGAGTTTTCTACAAAATCTCTCACCTCTTGTCCGCAACTTTTTCCAAGAAGAAAATGTAACCATATTTTGGTTCTGTGACTGACACACTAATGTTGGAATCATCACATTTGATTCAGTCATTGGCAATGATGTGAACTGAATTGATGCTTAAACGTTGGTGTTCATTTAGACTTTTTAGCTCGTATCTTTGATCTTGAACTATTTTTTTCTTACTGGGAAGAATAACACCATTTAGCCTTTGACCACAATTGTTAAACTTTTTTTTTTGTAACACCCAACAAGTCAGGTAGCTCAGTGAATACCTGTTGGTGCACTTGTGTTGTCACCTTTCTACTGTGGTGGAAAAACCTTTCAAAGACACCGGCGCTTATATCCGGATAAAGGCGCCATGACGCCTCTATCCGGACCAGTTTTTAATATATCAATTTTCTTATATTGACAGTGAGAAATAACATAAATAAGGCGATTTTCATTAAGCATATATGTATCTTAAATTAGCCTTTTACATTAGTCTTTAATAATAGGCGCTACTTTTGAGAAAATATGCTCCGATAACTTGACAGTCACTAAACAAGGGACTTCTAGTCCCGTTCCTCTTTTGTTTTCTCGTTTTCCTGACATGCAAACTTTCATGGAGCAGCCAGACAACAAAATCAGGGTGAGCGTCTTAGAAAATATTTGTGGAATGTGACCCACAATTTCGCCATCTTTCAGAACTTTTACGGCATGTTCATCGTGTTGATTACCAGGCCCTCTTTCACAAATCAGCTGCTCTTGAATATGTGGGATCCAGATGCCTTTTTGTACGTGATTTCCAGTAATAAAACAGTTAAACTCAAATACACAGGGGCGACACCCAGTTGCTCTCGCCATTGCAGATTCCTCCAGATTCCTCGTGTAACATTTACCAAACATTTAACACTAGATGTAATCGTTCGAATCTGACCATAACATAAATTTTGAATAATAACATTGCATTCGAAATCCGAATGCAATGATAACACGTGAAACATAAAATTCGAACCAAAACATTGGAATACAATCATAACACGACGAAACTTCAAGCAAAATTTAAACTGTTTTATGGTGGAAGGAATTGTTTAAACTTGGAAGACAATGCCACAAAAAAAGCTTTTCTCTTTACGATAAAAGAAAAGCAGTAGAAAAAGCCATCGAGGTCGGAATTCGAGAAGCATCTAGACAGCTAGGTATCCCGAGGACAAATTTGCAGCGATGGAGCAAACAAACGGAAGCTTTCAAGTCGGCTGCTCTTACTGCACGAATAAAGAAGGATTGGACAGTCAAAAGCTAGATATCCATTACTTGAATCTGCTTTATTGGACTACATCAAAAAAAGGGAGGTAAACGGAACTCTGCAACTGGTAAACAGGTACGTAGAAAGGCATTAATTTTATTTCAAACCATGTATCCAGGCAATAATGAGCGCTTTTCTACTTCTTTTGGATGGCTGCGTCGAATGATTAGACAGAATGACTTATCATTTCGACGTGTTACAAGTGTTGGACAGAAAATTTACTGCTGTGTTATTTGCTTGAGTACGCAAAATTGATAATCATTACAAAGGATTGCCACCAATGGTCATCTTCAAAATCCTAACCAAAGCCCCAAAAGGTAAATTCCCTAAAGGAATGCTGATTGAAGGCACGAAGGAAGGCACGAGGGAAGGCACAATAAAGAGAAGAATTATGGAAAATCTCTTTGGTCCAGAACAAAGGAAAAACCGACCAGGATGTTTTTTCCAACAGCACAGATCTCTTCTGGTCATGGATTCGGCCAAATCTCATTTGGGAGATGTGCTTATTGACTTGATAGGCAAGTCTATAAGCCATTCAAAGATATTCTAAAAGAGAGACGGGCAAATTGGATCGCAAATGGTACTGAAGAGCTCACCAAGCAGGGAAAACGTCGCCGTACATCTTACGAAACGATTTGCCAGTGGGTATTTGAAACCTGGAAGTCAGTAGCAAAACCAGCATTCATCGCCAGTGGATTTCAGCAATGTGGATACATCGAATGGAATGGTGATTACCAGAAGCTTCACTCACGATTGGGTGATACGATTTTGAATCGAGCTGTCCCTGTAGAAGCAATCTTAGAGGTAAACGAAATGTTGCTGGAGTTTGAGGAGGCGAAAGAGGATGTTTTATATGA
>RDPX01000276.1:882953-894941 GCA_003991215.1 Morbakka virulenta
TACTAAAATTACTAAAATTACTAAAATTACTAAAATTACTAAAATTACTAAAATTCCGACAGAAAAATTACTAAAATTACTAAAATTCCGACAGAAAAATACAGTATTTAAAGAAAAAGGGTCATTGGTTTGCTTTTAAAAAAGTCAGTTCCTTTCATTTTTGACGTTAACGTAACTAATTAAATTAAAGTCATTATTTAATAAAGCCAGTAGAATTTGATGTTGCTAATCAAGTTTTGGCTGGTTGTAAGCAATAAAAAACTGAAATAAAATAAATAGTGACTTTATTTGTATTATCAGATTCTGATTGCTTCCTGATGAAACAAGAAATCAGAAGAAATCATTACTAGCTATAAGAAAGAGGTAGAAGAATGGCAGGGCAAGAAGACAACTAAATGTTGCTAACAATTAATGATAGATAGTGTTGACATTCTATCGAAACTATTTTTAAAAATATAAAATCACACGGAAATCACCTCTTTTTTGCTCTGAACTATCAAGTAAATCTCTATGGACATTATAGCGACATTGTAGCCACATATTATCTAATTAAAATTATTAATGTCAATAATAATTAAAAAATAATAATTCTTAATAATATCATTCTCATCCTTTTATTCTTTATTGATTATTTTTCATCTTCAAATTTTATAATATTTTCGCCTTGACTAACGAGGTTTATATTTTCTCAGACAATGGAAATTCGGACCCCCTGTGTAATTCAACTCAACTTTGTGGTGCTTCTGTTTTAACAGGCAATAATTCGATGCTTTATTTCAAAACAACACATGCAAAATTAGGAAAACATTCAAGTCATTCCAACATAAGATTTTCATTACGCTAAGGGAGCAATATCAGATAATAATTTAAAAATCAATTCTTTTCTTACTCTAGACAACCCCTATTCATCAAAGGCACAAGACCCATGTGGTAATCATACCGTTTCCGACATGCTCCAGCCATTAGTATCATATGGTAGTTGCAGAACGCAGTACTACAGAACAGGGGTGTGGTACAGATTCAATGGAATAAATGCTACCTCAATAGTCACAAGTTGCCCAGCATCTTTATCTAAAAGATGTGGATCAATGACGTACAATACATTCCTAAATGATTCAAATCCAGGTTCTGGCGAAGGCATTGTAAATAGAACCCTGTGCACGTCATATTATTACTCTTGTTATTGTTTTCAGCAAATGAATATTTCAGTGAAAAACTGTGGCAGTTATCTGGTGTACAATCTTCCCTATGATTACTATTTGTATTATTGCCAAACGTCACTGTGTGGTGTTGATGGTAAGTTGTTCATTTCAATTTTTACATTTGATTTTGATATGGCGAATAACCATCGCATTGTATTTTATCCGGTAGATTTGCTTTACATGTTACAACTCTATATTTTTTGTTAACCATTGTTAATTACTGAATGCTTTCAAAGTTGGGTTTTCACCTTTGAATGAAAATATGAAAATAAGATGTATTTAGTTCAAAGAGTTCACTTTCTTAAGAACTGCTCCACTTGGTTTGAGTGATGATGTTGTGATTGTGTATTTTGATTTTATTTTCGTTTAACTTTCTCTGAAGTTCATTCGGTGCGAGATTCATGTTTTTCTTCGGTCGCTACAAATAATGTTCACCTTGCATCGAAAAATGGCTTTGAGATTCGCTTTACCAAATGAGTACAACATTGTATTGTCTATTAAAGTTTTTAAGTTATTTATTTAATATTTTTGAACATTCTTTTTGAATATAGTTGGTTCTAAGACATAAATGGGCAGGGTTGATAGGTTAAAAGATAGCACACCTAGATATGAACGCAAGGTGAAAGGGTAAATATATGCGAGGCAAATGGACACGGTATTAAAAGAGATATTGGCCGAAAATTCTTACCTTGCTTTCCGTTTGCATCAATAAATGTTGATCAGTGAAAAACGACTGTAGTTTTTACCTATTTCTTTAATTTTTCCAAAATTGACATCAGAAATTAAGCAGCCTAAGAGGTGCAATTAGACACCAAAAAAGAGAGATGTTCAACAAAAATAGCACAACGTCAAAGCTTCAAAAAGCTTTAAAACGTTGCTTATGGAAATTTTAGCAAATTATTTTGGGTTTTTTTACGTCTTTAAATTTCCATTTTCTGACCCATGTTTGTTGGAATTTCAACAGTATCATGAAGGTTTCTCATTTTTTAAAAGTCATTTTAAAAACTTGGTGTTGTCCATTTTCCTCGGATTTTTGTCAATAAGTATAACTTTTGGCCAAAACCAAAAGGAAATGGTGAGATCACTGTAAAAAACCCAAGGTTTACTCAAAAGTTATGTCTCTGGAAGTGACTTATGGAGATAAAACGGGTCATTAAATGCTGAAAATGGAACTCCACATGGTTAGAACTGTTGGCAGAAGCATATAGCTGATGCATCATAAAATAAATCTACAAAAAGGGCAAAAATCATTGACGACGAACCTAAAGAGTAACTAAGAATACAGTTGTTATTAAGTTGGTGTAGGAAACGTTATGTACGATACTTTTCTGAATTATTTCTTACATGTGTACTCGATTTATTTTACATTTATTTTTCAAAATGTTTTCTTTCAAAGCCTACGTTGTATCAAACAAGTTTTTGATAGTTTTAGGTAAACACAAACAGGAATCATTTGAACAGATTCAGACGTTAATAAAATTGACGATTTTTAAAATCAAATATCTAAGTTTTTAAGGATACTCATTTTCGTTTTATTTACTTGTAGATATTAAGTGTATTTGAAAATTTTCCTGCAAAATTACTTTCTTTGACCCATTTATGCTAAACCTGCAACTTAAATATGTATGACATACTTATAATTTTGTTCGGACTCAAAATGACCAACGGGATAATTCAATCTCCATAGAAAATATAATCGATATTATGTTCACGATGTTAAAATTATTGGGTATCATCAGATAACGACCATTTAAATTTCAACAGAACGAAATTATTGTAGAAAAGAGTTTAAATTCAGATTTGAAGAACAACTTTGTGTATTTTCCAGGTGTCAGACTCTGGCTGAACATACTATATCTTAACGTTACTAATTTTTTCAGTACAAATTTTGGCACTTTTCGCAAATCGTGGCTAAATTCATGAAATTGATTACCCATGAAATATTCTTCAAGGTATTATTCGCGAAAATTAGTACGTGAGAAAAGAATTCAAATTATTGATTTCATCCGGTTTTAGCTATCACTTTTTTACCTCGGACGAAAATAGCAAAAAAAAGTCATTAATTTCAAGAGCAAACTTTGCTTTCGTGCCAACTCTCTTTGTTGTTTCTAAGAAATCAACATTGAAAATTCAATAAAAGGTGAGACCGAGTAATCTAGGAAGGAGAACTTTGATCAAGATCATTGAAGAACGGATCACAAGCCTTGTCTTTTCCGCAAATGAAAAGCGGGCAAAAATCTGTAAGATCTTTGCAGTCCTGTTACTTTCTCTAGCAGCGAGTCTCCCATTCCGGTAATAACAATATTATACTAGCGAAACCTAACATTCCCACCTTATTTTTAGACGTTCTAAAGAGAAATGATAAGTGAAATTAGCTCGACTCTCGGTGATAAAAAGACAGGTTAGGTGACCTGGGGTTAGTTGGTAATCATAGGATATGACGCTTTAACCAAAATATCTATTATCTAGGGCTAAAGTTTACAATCATATTGTCAGTTGACAGAAACCCTACGGTTTTTGTGATTTTCATAAGTCCATATTTCAGGTTGAATGTTGTATTCGTTGAATTAGTTATTGTTCCTTTGCACAGAAACATAGCAAGTATACTTGTCTGGGGTTCAAATGACCAGGTCATATATACCAATGACGATACAGGATTCGTCAAAATTGGTACCATTAAGGTAACTCACAGTCATAGTGAACATTTTAAGGCCACATAGTTTATTAATTTGAGATAAAAAATAATTCAGAGATTACAAATGAAGCTGTCTTGGATGCTATACAAATCCTGGCCGAGAGTTGACTTACAAATTTGTACATAAAAGCTTGAACATTAATAGGGGTTAAAAATTGGGCATAAAAAATTACCAAATAACGCAAGATTACAAATCAGAATAAAAGAATTACAATTAGAGGCTGTTTTGGGGATGGGTAACAAATCGGCGCAAGGAGAGAATACAAACCAGGCCAAGGATTACAAATCAGAGCACCACAGGGTGGAGTGCGCTTTTACAAAAATTACTAAAATTACTAAAATTACTAAAATTACTAAAATTACTAAAATTACTAAAATTACTAAAATTACTAAAATTACTAAAATTACTAAAATTACTAAAATTACTAAAATTACTAAAATTACTAAAATTACTAAAATTACTAAAATTACTAAAATTACTAAAATTACTAAAATTACTAAAATTACTAAAATTACTAAAATTACTAAAATTCCGACAGAAAAATTACTAAAATTACTAAAATTCCGACAGAAAAATACAGTATTTAAAGAAAAAGGGTCATTGGTTTGCTTTTAAAAAAGTCAGTTCCTTTCATTTTTGACGTTAACGTAACTAATTAAATTAAAGTCATTATTTAATAAAGCCAGTAGAATTTGATGTTGCTAATCAAGTTTTGGCTGGTTGTAAGCAATAAAAAACTGAAATAAAATAAATAGTGACTTTATTTGTATTATCAGATTCTGATTGCTTCCTGATGAAACAAGAAATCAGAAGAAATCATTACTAGCTATAAGAAAGAGGTAGAAGAATGGCAGGGCAAGAAGACAACTAAATGTTGCTAACAATTAATGATAGATAGTGTTGACATTCTATCGAAACTATTTTTAAAAATATAAAATCACACGGAAATCACCTCTTTTTTGCTCTGAACTATCAAGTAAATCTCTATGGACATTATAGCGACATTGTAGCCACATATTATCTAATTAAAATTATTAATGTCAATAATAATTAAAAAATAATAATTCTTAATAATATCATTCTCATCCTTTTATTCTTTATTGATTATTTTTCATCTTCAAATTTTATAATATTTTCGCCTTGACTAACGAGGTTTATATTTTCTCAGACAATGGAAATTCGGACCCCCTGTGTAATTCAACTCAACTTTGTGGTGCTTCTGTTTTAACAGGCAATAATTCGATGCTTTATTTCAAAACAACACATGCAAAATTAGGAAAACATTCAAGTCATTCCAACATAAGATTTTCATTACGCTAAGGGAGCAATATCAGATAATAATTTAAAAATCAATTCTTTTCTTACTCTAGACAACCCCTATTCATCAAAGGCACAAGACCCATGTGGTAATCATACCGTTTCCGACATGCTCCAGCCATTAGTATCATATGGTAGTTGCAGAACGCTGTACTACAGAACAGGGGTGTGGTACAGATTCAATGGAATAAATGCTACCTCAATAGTCACAAGTTGCCCAGCATCTTTATCTAAAAGATGTGGATCATTGACGTACAATACATTCCTAAATGATTCAAATCCAGGTTCTGGCGAAGGCATTGTAAATAGAACCCTGTGCACGTCATATNAATTACTAAAATTCCGACAGAAAAATTACTAAAATTACTAAAATTCCGACAGAAAAATACAGTATTTAAAGAAAAAGGGTCATTGGTTTGCTTTTAAAAAAGTCAGTTCCTTTCATTTTTGACGTTAACGTAACTAATTAAATTAAAGTCATTATTTAATAAAGCCAGTAGAATTTGATGTTGCTAATCAAGTTTTGGCTGGTTGTAAGCAATAAAAAACTGAAATAAAATAAATAGTGACTTTATTTGTATTATCAGATTCTGATTGCTTCCTGATGAAACAAGAAATCAGAAGAAATCATTACTAGCTATAAGAAAGAGGTAGAAGAATGGCAGGGCAAGAAGACAACTAAATGTTGCTAACAATTAATGATAGATAGTGTTGACATTCTATCGAAACTATTTTTAAAAATATAAAATCACACGGAAATCACCTCTTTTTTGCTCTGAACTATCAAGTAAATCTCTATGGACATTATAGCGACATTGTAGCCACATATTATCTAATTAAAATTATTAATGTCAATAATAATTAAAAAATAATAATTCTTAATAATATCATTCTCATCCTTTTATTCTTTATTGATTATTTTTCATCTTCAAATTTTATAATATTTTCGCCTTGACTAACGAGGTTTATATTTTCTCAGACAATGGAAATTCGGACCCCCTGTGTAATTCAACTCAACTTTGTGGTGCTTCTGTTTTAACAGGCAATAATTCGATGCTTTATTTCAAAACAACACATGCAAAATTAGGAAAACATTCAAGTCATTCCAACATAAGATTTTCATTACGCTAAGGGAGCAATATCAGATAATAATTTAAAAATCAATTCTTTTCTTACTCTAGACAACCCCTATTCATCAAAGGCACAAGACCCATGTGGTAATCATACCGTTTCCGACATGCTCCAGCCATTAGTATCATATGGTAGTTGCAGAACGCAGTACTACAGAACAGGGGTGTGGTACAGATTCAATGGAATAAATGCTACCTCAATAGTCACAAGTTGCCCAGCATCTTTATCTAAAAGATGTGGATCAATGACGTACAATACATTCCTAAATGATTCAAATCCAGGTTCTGGCGAAGGCATTGTAAATAGAACCCTGTGCACGTCATATTATTACTCTTGTTATTGTTTTCAGCAAATGAATATTTCAGTGAAAAACTGTGGCAGTTATCTGGTGTACAATCTTCCCTATGATTACTATTTGTATTATTGCCAAACGTCACTGTGTGGTGTTGATGGTAAGTTGTTCATTTCAATTTTTACATTTGATTTTGATATGGCGAATAACCATCGCATTGTATTTTATCCGGTAGATTTGCTTTACATGTTACAACTCTATATTTTTTGTTAACCATTGTTAATTACTGAATGCTTTCAAAGTTGGGTTTTCACCTTTGAATGAAAATTCGAATGGTAGCATATAGGTAACAGTAAAGCAGACCTAGTTAAGGTTTTAAGGTGAAAGGGTAAGAAGGCGAGGCAAATGGACACGGAGATAAAAGAGATCCAGTTCGAAATTTCTGATCTTACTTTTAGTTTGTATCAATTAAAATTGACCAGCAAAGCACAACTACAATTTTTTCCTAATTTTTATATTTATTGATGATTTTTTATCATAATTTTTAAACATTTTGTGTCAGAATAATTCAATTCTCTTTCGTTTTCCTTTCTTTTCTTACGTATAAATATTACAGTTTAGTAAAAATTTGTTTTTATTTTAGATCTTGGATGTAACATGAAGACAGAGATAGGTTTCGTGCTTGATTCTTCAGGAAGCATGGGGTTTGACTATGGAAACGCGAAAAATTTTGTAAAACGTGTTGCTGAGTATTATGGAATTTCATCAACAGGGAGCCACGCTGGTGTCGTTTTATTTAGTTCTTCAGCAACGGTCTCCATTACCTTTTCTCAAGGTACTGATTTACAACGTTTCAAAACAGCAGTTGACCAACTACCCTTTCTTAATTCTGGGACCAGAATTGATTTAGGCTTGCAAGTAGCTAATGACCAGTTATTCCAAGCAAACCAGGGCATGAGACAAGACGCAAGAAAACTGCTCATTTTGCTTACAGACGGCTATCATTACGGCTCCCTTAGTTACATTCAGTCTTTGGTAGCTAAAATGCATTACAGAGGAATAAAACTTTTGATCATTGGCCTTGGAAGCAGTGTCAATGTTGACCAATTGAATAGTATTGCCTTAAAAAAAGATGATGTTCAGCTGTTAAATTCTTCGAACGTTTTGGCCTCACTGAAGTTTGTTAGGGCTTTCACTGACAAATCCTGTTCAGCAGTTAGTAAGTAAACTCCCTTTACTATTATTTAATGAAGTGCGAGAAAATATTGAAATATTGTTTGATAGTATATAATCTAATTTGTTTGTTTCGGTTGTACTAATTATTGAGCAGATAATATATTATCAATACTCGTACTTTCTTACATTTTTTTTTTCGAACGTTTTGGCCTCACTGAAGTTTGTTAGGGCTTTCACTGACAAATCCTGTTCAGCCGTTAGTAAGTAAACTCCCTTTACTATTATTTAATAAAGTGCGAGAAAATATTGAAATATTGTTTGATAGTATATAATCTAATTTGTTTGTTTCGGTTGTACTAATTATTGAGCAGATAATATATTATCAATACTCGTACTTTCTTACATTTTTTTTTCGAAGTGTGTTTCGCAAATGGAAATTATCTCAAAATAGGGCTACACCAGATTGTCACAGATATCATAGAAGCATAAGTGTTTTTCATGCAATTAGATACAACATTAATAAATAGAGCTTTACCTTAACAGTTCTTGCTAAAAGAACTGTGCAAATATCTAATATCCTCTTACATCAATAAAAGCTTGGGATGCAGACAGAGAGCCAATTGGCGCATCCTGGAACTTGAATTATCAGGCCAATACTCTGTACCAATTTTGACAGGCCACAGTCCCCTCAACTATATTCACCCTGACATGAGCTAATGAGCCCAGAGTCATCAACATGGGTCCTGTTTAGGACCGACCCTCGCTGTCGCCTTCTTCAATATTGAAGGTTACACGGATGATAAGGCTCAAGTCCTTGTGCAGAACGCTCAAACTTATGATCTGCTCTTCCTGCAGGAAACCCACCTCAAGCCTGACAACCGCCGACCAGAAATTGCTGGAATGAAACTAATTGCCGAAATTCGACATCCAAAGTACGGCTCAACAATGTTCTGCAAGCTCACACTCCGGGTTGAGGAAATCCATACCTTTGAGAGACATCACCATCACATCCATCTATAAGCCTCCTAACAGCGAATTCTAGTGGAGGAGGACCCTGTTAAGCTTGACAGCAAATGTGCTATCATCATTGGAGTTTTCAATTCTCGCAGACCCTTCTGGGGTTACTATGATGTAAATGACAACGGTACCCTTGTCAAAAAACGTGGATGCATGTCATGAACCTCTCCTTGATCTATGATGCCAAACTCCCAAGACCTTTCAACAGTGGTAGGTAGGGAAGGGAGTACAACCCAGACCTATGTTTTGTACCATCCCCTATAGCACACCTATGTGAGAAGGAGGTCCTCGTGCCTGTCCCTAAGTCACAACATCGACCGATAGCTGTTAAAATCACGTCAGCTATCACAGCATAACACCAATCTTTCAGGCCATATTTTAACGTCAAAAATGCCAACTGGAGTCTCTTTGCTGAGAAACTAGACACCCTTCCAGAGAACATTACACCTCTTCCTTTCAATTATATCAAATTTACTAAAGCCCTGAAGAAAGCAGCTCGGGCTTCTATGGCATACGGCTGCAGGAAGAGGTGTATTGCTGATCTAATAGACGAGATTGCAATCCTGCTCTCCGAATATGAAGCAAAATTCCAGGACAATCCATTCTCATATGAGACAATCCAGCTTGGAGACTCTCTTCTGGAAGCTGTAGTGACAGAGAGACGGAGGTCGTGGCAGACTCAGACGTGGCATGAGCCACCATCGAGAAACTAAACTGAGACAAAACAAGCCCTCCCACAATCACCAATGCGAAGAATGGAAAAAAACTCGATCCAGCACTAAACAAAGCGCGCCGTATCGCTGCAGGATGTGTAATGTCCACTCCCATCAACAGCATCTATGCTCTAGTTGGAATTGCCCCACCAGACATCCACCGCAGTGTAGAGAGCATGGACCAGTGCCGCAGACAGGAGACTGATACCAGGCATACCCTTTTCCAACAAAAATAGCCTAGAAAGCGCCTTTCATCTTGCAATAGTTTTCTAGATTCTAAAACCCCTCTCGATATGCCCAATTCAGCGAAACGTGAAAACATGTGGCGTGGTGCCCTGGGTGACAAGGGACGAACAGGGCAGTCGAGAGGAATCAAACCCATAGAAACCATAGTGTCTGGTAGCAGTAAAACATGACCCACATGGAGAGCACTGAACCGCTTATGAGTGAGACATGGCTGGTGCATGGGATCCAGAAAGTCTTGAGGTTTCACAACCTCAGACCTCTGCTTCTGCGGCCAAATGCAGACTATGTAATACCTATTTAACTGCCCAACCGCCTTAAACTGCCAACCAGAGGACCTCCACGATCCAACACTCGCTGCTATCTATACTGCCAAGCATTGGTCAGACCAACTGTGATTGTCAAGAACACGACGAAGAAGAATAAAACCTTAATCGCCGCGTGTCTTTTATTTACTTACTTGTGTCCTTTTTCACTTGCTTCCTACGTTAATTAATTATCAAGTAAAATTTAACAGTTTCAATGTTTTACATTATTTTGATGTTTTATTTTTTCTGATGGTTTTAATAATGAAGTATTAAATAAAGGTGGTGGTTCACATTATTAAAAGTGGGCAATTTATGTTGACTGTCCTTATCTGCTAATGAAGTCCCATTGCGTAGCAAAGATTTTAAAAAAGACATACGTAATCTATACCTTCGTTTCTCAGAAAGATAGAGGATATTACTGCCTAATTTTTCTGCCCTCCCACTAATCCTGAATGAACAAAAGCATTTGTTGATGTAGGATATTTATCATTTCGTAAGGCGTTAGCTTTTTCTGAGCTACGCTTTCGAGAGAGACTTTTTTCCATCGTCACGCCCTGACGATTCCCGACTATGGCTAACGATGGGATCTCTCGAAACTTAGCTCAGAAAAAGCTTACGACTGAAGACATGATAAATGTCCTACATCAATCGTTACCTCTGAGACCGTAAAATCGAGAATTTTTAAAAGAATGTTTGTGTCTATAAAAATGGTCCAAGATTCCTGTCGTGTCTTTCACATGCTTTCTTTATGCTACTGTACTTTCTAATAAATCCAATCGGATGATAATTTCCTATTTATGAAAACTGGCTGCTGCCTACTAACTAGTTTTACTGCCAGTCTTGCACAAGTGTGACAAGCGACTACTTCTAATTGAGAGTTTAGGTTAAACGGACAACGGAATGAAATGCCGAGCGAAATGTAAAAGGGCTTCAAACATTAAGTCTAACATGGAATCTTTTTATGTAATCCTGTCAAACGTTTTGTTTCAGTCGATCATTTTTAATTATACTTGTCATGTTTTTCTATAGGAAATTTTACAAATCATTCTATTGCACTGGCGCCATCTAGTTCCCCATTATCATCCAGCACAGTAGTAATACCAACCTTCTCAGGAAATCCTTGTTACAGTTACAGAACATTGTCAGGAGCATACAGACTTGTAGATACCAATCTAGAGTACTATTACTGCGATAACTATGCATACGGATGGTACCGATTTCAGGGTACAGGAGGAAAGCACATGGCTAATTTTTGCCCGACACCAAATAATATGACACGATGTGGTGGAGGATATATGGGTTGGCTGTATGGAGCACATCCAGGTCCTCACGACGGTATAGTTCCTAAAACTGTGTGCTTTTCGGACCAATTTTCGTGCGCATGTCAGTACACAACAACAATTTATGTAAAAGATTGTGGTAACTATTATGTTTATTGGCTAAATGGAGTACCCAGATGTTCCGCGAGATATTGTGGAATGGAAGGTAAGTCATAATACTAATATACGAATATCCACCTTATGTATGTTACACATATATATAGTAAACAACATAGGCAACTACCATTTTTGTGCAACTTGAAGTTTCAAGCTATTCATGATCGTCGCACACTAAGTCACTTAGTGTTCGATCACAACGAACTAAAAAGTTCTTTATCATTATTATCATTATTATCATTATTATCATTATTATCATTATTATCATTATTATCATTATTATCATTATTATCATTATTATCATTATTATCATTATTATCATTATTATCATTATTATCATTATTATCATTATTATCATTATTATCATTATTATCATTATTATCATTATTATCATTATTATCATTATTATCATTATTATCATTATTATCATTATTATCATTATTATCATTATTATCAT
>RDPX01000276.1:894963-910007 GCA_003991215.1 Morbakka virulenta
ATCAGTATTATCATTTTTATTATTATTATCATTATTATCATTATTATCATTATTATCATTATTATCATTATTATCATTATTATCATTATTATCATTATTATCATTATTATCATTATTATCACTATTATCATTATTATCATTATTATCATTATTATCATTATTATCATTATTATCACTATTATCATTATTGTCATTATTATCATTATTATCACTATTATCAGTATTATCATTATTATCATTATTATCATTATTATCACTATTATCATTATTATCATTATTATCACTATTATCATTATTATCATTATTATCACTATTATCACTATTATCATTGTTATCATTATTATCATAAATACTTGCATAAGCTTATATATATATATATGTAAAATTCTCCCAATTACTCTGTAACATAATTTTTCCAGTCTTAAAAGTTATCTTAAAGAAACCTAAATGAACTTTTTAGATAGTGATAGTTGCTTTTTAGATGCCACGGTTTTTTATTTTCCTTTATTTTGTACAAAACGTGTGTTTGTTTTTTGGGTCCAATTGTGATCAATCAGTTAATATTCTTGTTTATGTATTCAACGTGGAGATTATTAGCAATTAAATTTAGCTAACCTGTAGAACTTTGAGTCAATGTCCGTCGCTAAATTGGATTCGGATTTTATTTATCTGTACTTATTGCAAATATAATAATTCTTCTTTTGTCTTCTTATGCTATGCATGGACATAATATGTAAATGTTTGTCGTTGGCAAATCAGTGCTCCAATGCACATACTGCTCGTTCATCTATTAATACTTGTGAACTTTGACAGATCTTTGGTTAAAATGTAACACATATTGTAATGTTAAGCACTTTTAGAAATGTGAATAATAAGCATAGTGATTATCCCGAGATTACTCTTTTGATGTTTGCAGGAAATTTGTAAAAATACAGTCTTATTTTGTTTATCTTGATTTGTAGATTCCATTAACGTAACATGTCAAACAAGTGAAATAAAGGTTGACATAAACACAAAATACTTTAAGGATCGCAATTATATGTTCACTCTAAGACACAACGCATGTAGACCCAATCAAACTAACAATTCTGTATCATTTTCAACACGATTAAATGAATGTGGAACAACTCGTGTGGATTACGTAAAGACCATTAAATATGAAAATGAAGTTATTGTGCAAGCTATAAGCAATGGAGTGGTTACCTATAGCCAACAGATCATGTTTAGCTGCACATATTCAAGACACGGACAAGTATCGAGCAAAAGCTATCGACCAGTGTCGTCTATTCGAAGTTATGAAGGTATCAGCTTTATCACTATTGTTTTTTATTCAAAATAATTGATGATGAAAATTTTTGTTAAGTAAAGGAGACATTGAAAATATCTGACGTCAATATGTGAGCATGACGGTGTTGTGTTACCAATGTAGCAAACGGATTAGGCAGAGTAGTAAAAAGTGTAAACTAGGCAAGTGGATGCAACTAAGATAGATTCTCAAGCTGAACCCAATCATGTTTGCTATATTGAATTTTGTTTTAATAAATTATACTTTAAGTATACATATATACAACATGTATACAAGATATATATACATCATTTATATTATTTTATACATTATATATCATAACATTATATTATATATCATTATTACATATATATATATATATATATATATATATATATGTGTGTGTGTGTGTGTGTGTGTGTGTGTGTGTGTGTGTGTGTGTGTGTAGAGAAGGAATCAAGACTTGTTTACAAAATTTTTCGAGTTTACACTCATCGTCAGGAAATCTAAAACAAACCGCAAAACACTTATCAGATTCAAATATGACAAAAGACAGTGTACAGAGACTAACAACTAACTATACTGCATCTGCAATAGAAACAAATGATGATTAGGGATCAAGAACTTGACTGCAACTTAATCTTAAGTTCTCGCGACCTCCCCTCATCCTTTGTACTTATTGTAGGCTGCAACTCCTGGATAACCAAAGCTTCAAAAGTGAACAAATGACCCTCTCCTCTGGCTGATGATTTTGAAATGTCTACATTTTCTTCTATTAAAGTGGAATCACAGAGTTCAAGATGGGGTCTCATAGGTCCTGCCCTTTGGAGGTGTTCTTTGAATCGGGACTGCATATGTGAGGTGGTCACTCCAACATAGCAGGCAGAGCAGCCTGGACATGTTAACTTGTAGACAACCCCTCTCTTGAGCATCTTCTCCGTAGGTGGTTTTTAGGGAAGGTAGAACAGTTTTGAGTTTCCTCAGAGTCATGATTATGATACAGGGGGCATTTGCCTTGTGTAAAGCGCGTGCATTATCCTCAGTACACTTTCCACGGTATTGGACTATCAGAGGGATTTTATCTCATATATATATTTGCATTTCTTTAATATTGTTAACATATTTATGTTTTACACATTTAAAATGTTTTTGAGTATTAACATGCTTGAATACTTTAATTAGTAACATTGTCTTTTTTCAGTCGGATTTGGTAACTTTTCATTTCACTTCAACGTCTATCGGGACAGCTCATATAGATATAAATATTCAACATGGGATTATCCTGTTCAAGTTGAAATCTCTCAATGGTTGTTTCTGGAAGTCTTTGTTTCAACGAGTGACCCAGACATTATCCTACTAATAAGTCGTTGCTTCAGTACACCATCACCATACAGAGATGACCAAAGATTTGTGGATTTGATAAAAGACAGGTACGTTGAGCTTGTTTACAGATAAACCGCCTTCCAGAAATTAAAATCTCATATACGTTGTTTTTTAGTGTCATTAAGAGGCTACGTAATCCCGTAAAATATTGATGTACTTTTAGCGAAAGCTTGAGTCTGGTCTGTAAAACAGAGGTATATATCATGTTGCATCTCTATTGCTCTTTCAGCAAAATACGAAGCATGAAAATTGTATTTCAGCCTCATTGTTCTTCATCACTATGCTAGAACCCTCCCTTCAGTTGTTGGCTGCTGTATCCATTCAACAACAGCCCTGCCTGAGGTAGTGACGGACATCTGTTCAGGAATTTAAATGGGAGTGAAAATGATGTGAGTGAAGCAGAGGATGAACAAAGTGGAGATGATGATGATTTTACCTCATGAGTAGAATTTTATGGGAATATTTCTGACGCCAATGATAGATTTTCAAAGTGTAAAAAACAGAGAGTTTCAATTGAAAGGTTATTTCACGCAATTGTTTTTTCTCTCAAGTTTTACATTTCACTCGGAGGTACTTTTATCACCCCTGTTTCAAACTTCTAACCCCCTTATAGTTAGAAACCCATAAATTAAGAATATAGTGTCAATATTTTATCTTCTTTTGCAGAAGAATTTCAGGGGAAAAGTACCCAAAAGTTGACAAGTGAAACAAAATGGTGAAGTCGTTTGTGAACGATCCCTTGCTGAAACAAGTAAAAAAAATCCCCACAGGGCTTACTAGTTCCATGAGGAATGAGAGAAGCGTTTTTCCTCTCATTTCATATTCAAAAAAAAAAATTTGTTTGATCTCTCAATCTGCCATCGCATGTCCAAAGTAGTAAAATGTGGAGCGGCACTTTCGAGCTCTTCATAAACCCTACGACACAAACCTCCTTCGGAAAAATGAGCTGACCAAGAGAAAGATAATGAAAGTAAAATCAACATTTTGCTGGGAGTAGTCATTGATTGTATTTAGCTGAATTCGAAAGCAAAAGGTGCAACTGAAGCATTGTTCATACTGTTTCACCCCATTTTCAAGCACTGGAAAATTTTCCAAGGCTTATTATTTCGTAATTAAAGAAACAAATCAGGGGTTGCCTTTAATTGAAACTCTTCAGCTGACAGAGTGCAGATCCAAGGCAGTGTAATTTAATGGTCCTAATTCAATATGCAAGTTTCGGAAGATCATTGAGGACTATAATTGTTATTCACTGCAGTTAACCATGTCTACAAATGTGACGTAGTTTAATAGTGTGTTTTTATTCAAATGACGTTTATGGATCTGACTGTGAAAGAAGAGCCGTTAACTGCATTACCCATGAAAGAACACACAAGGCAGAGGACATATTTCACTCTTTCAAGAACTTGTCAGTAAATCCAAGCTCTCATTCTGTAAACTGTTATCAATCACCACGGATAATGTATTAGAAACTGAGTGAAAAGTCATATGGACGTATTACCAAGTGCAGGGAGAATGATGCTTTTTTCGACTTTTCTATTTACCCTTTTATTATATGCAAACAAGCATTTGAATCTTCTTTATTGCAGCTGTATTTTGTTTAAAAAGTGTTTCGTACACACATGCCGAAAAGTACTGCAACTGGTCTAGTAGATTTCCCATTCCTGAGCAAGTCATCACAGTAAGTTAGAGAGATAGAAAGATAGATTTATTAAAGGCTATTATTAGGCCTGCTAGTTGTACGAAACATTAGTGGGTATCTCTCTCTGGTCTTTGCCTCTCTCTCTCTCTCTCTCTCTCTCTCTCTCTCTCTCTCTCTCTCTCTCTCTCTCTCTCTCTCTCTCTGTCTGTCTCTCTCTCTCTGTGTCTCTCTGTCTGTCTGTCTGTCTCTCTGGCTCTCTCACTCTGTCTCTCTCTCTCCCAACACACATACATTATATATATGTAAAATTGGTTTTTGAATGTACATATGCCCAATAATGTCCCACATTATTGTCTTAATAACAATTGATACTCTTTGTATAAAGTGAAAAGAGGTTCTAATCTGCACTGATGAGCTGTTGGGCATTGAAACTGCAGAGGGAGCTAAACATACACAAAAATACAACAGGACCATAAATGTTGAGCATTTTTAATGCAGGTAGAATAGTTTAACTTGGTAGATTGCAGGCCTAAAAAGTGAGAGCACCCAATAGACATATTGGATATACCTACCTGACGTTTTTTGGCTTAAGCTTGAAGTGATTTTTGAACAACATATTCAAAACCAATGTTTTGGATCATTTCTAAAGTTTGTAACATCAATAATTTAAAAGTTACTATTAATTTGTCCTCTTTCTCAGGTGTCCCGCTGATGGATCATCTACTGTTTTTAATGCTACATCATCCTCTCACATCAAAAGATTCAAAACAAGAGCTGTTAAATTCTTTGGCAATTTTCCAGTCACCTACCTCCATTGTGACGTTTTTTTGTGTTCCAAAAATTCAACGGACTCGCGCTGTCAGGCATCCTGTCAAACCATGAGATCAGGACGCAAAAGAAGAGACATCGCAGACAGTGACAACAAAAGAGTGAGGCGAAGTGTAAACGAAGGCGGGATAACTGGGGCGCCATCAAATAAGTATCTACTTACTCAAGGACCTGTTGCTCAGTATACCAATTCAAAAAGTGAGAAAGGTGAGTGTAATTAACTGTTTTTTACTTTATTTAAAGCTTCAGGAAAGAAATTTGAAGAGATGAATTGGAAGAGTAAGCAACTTCAACGTTATCACTGTTCCTCATTTTTTACAATACGAAGACTGAATTTATATCCTGCATTATCTGTATTGTTATGAAAAAACAAGAAAAATAATAATCAGTAGTGGTCCAGAAGTTAAATCAATAACTTACTGTGGGAAAGGTTCCGGGGTTGCAGATTGAGCCGTGCCCCTGAAATTACCGCACCTGTTTTGTTTGTCGTAAGTCCAATACTGCTTAGTTTGTACATGAGATAGAGTTGGAAGAGGGAAGAAAATCCTCTGCACTGAAGGTCAAAGGATCTTTTGGTTTTAACGTCGATGTAATAAAAGAGGACGTGAGGGAGGTGGGGGTGAAAGGGCAATATGCTGCTGACCGCAGCAAATGGATGCGTATCATCCGCTGTGGCGACCCCTAATAGGGAGCAGCCGAAAGACAAAAGAGAAGAAGAAAGTAGCCTAGCTTATCTTTGAGTTTATGGGTCGAGTCACTAAGCTACATTTCATTAATTTATAACTCAATTTTACAATTTCATTTATAAATAGTCTGTTGTTTTCTCATTTTCTTTTGTAGCAGCTGCAGTGGTAACAGATCAAACGTTAGCGTTCACGATGGGTGCTGTAGCAGGCTGCTTGTTGCTTGCAGTAAGTGGCTTACTGGTCAAAATCAAAATGGCAAACAAACGTGCTCAGGTTGCACCAAGTCAAGTAGAGATGAAAACAGAAGTAAAAACTTAAGAAATGGCGACCATTCATGTTTTTTCTTTGCTTCAGTTTTTGCTTCTAATTTACTTTTAAAATTAAGGACCAATTAATGAGTCAGCAGGAAAAAACAAGCACGTAAGAATTAACGGGGAAAGACCCCTTATAGATAGTGCACTGCAAATGACTTTTAGAGCCCGAGACTCTGACGTATTACCACTAATCGAAGGTAATAAAAACTTTCAGCAAAGTGCAGCATGTTTAATTATTTTCATTTCTAAAGTTGTGATTACCTTATCAAGGTTGATGAGTGATTTTTAACGCCATTTGGTAGTTGTACGTAATAAAATCTTAATCGTTGTTTTTGTATTACTAGTTAAGTATGCATTGGAAAATGTTTCCAAAACTAGAAAAATTAAATGAAAAATAAATAGAAGAAAAAAAGGAAGTAAACTGGATCGCCTTGAATCAAGACTGAAAGGAGAGACAGTAAACGATCTTTGATGACTACACCCAAGCGAGAATTGTGGAGGGACATGATCCTCAATGTCACTGTGTACGACTAATGATGATGATGATGATGATGATGATAATAATGATGATGAAGATGATAGCAATGAATGTACAAGTCAACTCAATTTTGATTATGTTGATGGGTTTTCCGATAGTGCAGAGTTCTATGTGGTAAAATATTGCACAATAAGCTTCAATTTTAATATACCCACACTTTCTCCTGCTAATATAGTTTTTTTCTAAAATTAATCAACGTCATCAAAGAATATTTAAATTTCACAGTAAAAAAAGTTAACCCAAAACTACCCATTATTTATAACCAACAACACCTTCCCTCTCCACCTTCGCTCCCTAATTTCTCTCCCCACCTTCTCTTTGCACCTTCTCTCCCCACATTTTCTTCCAATATTCTCTCCCTACCTTCTCTCCCTACTTTCTCTACCCACCTTTTCTTCTCACCTCTCCCCATATTCTCTCGAAACCTTCTCTCTCAACCTTCTCTCCCAACCTTCTCTCTTCAACTTCTCTCCTCACATTTTCTCCTAACCTTCTCACCCCATATTCTCTCTGAATCTTCTCTCCCCACCTTTTCTCCCAACCTTTCACCACCTTTTATGTCCACCTTCTCTCCCAATCTTCTCTCCCAACCTTCTCTCCCAACTTTCTCTCCCCACCATTTTCCCGAATCTTCTCTCCCGACTTTCTCTCCATACCTTCTCTCCCCACCTTCTCTTCCAATCTTTACTTCTCACCTTCTCTCCCCACCTTCCTTTCCCACCTTTTCTCCCAATCTTATATCCCCACCTTCCCTCCCCCCCTTCCCATCATACACCCCCACCTGACATTGTCCCCCAACCTTCTCCCCCCCCCCACCCCCCTTTTCCCTTCCCACCTTCCCTTCCCCCATTCTTTCCTTTTTTTTCACCTAATCTTCGCGTATTTTTTCGGGCAATAAACCTCTTTTTCNCTTCCCACCTTCCGTTCCCACATTCTTTCCTTTCTTCTCACTTAATCTTCGAGAAATTGTCGGGGAAAAAAACGTCTTTTCCTTCCAGGATTGTTCTTTAAATCCTGAAAAGAGGGTGTGCTAACATTAGTAAAGCGATCAACAAATTACACTGGAGCAGTTTTATCTTTTTCTATCTTGACATGAAATGTTCAAGGCAGACTAAAGGGGCCATAATGAAAATAAGGTCTTCATGATCTGTATTATGCTACCCCTGCCACCGTTTCTCTAGATTACCGTCCCGCCTGTTTGTTTCGTTCTTTTTTGTTTCTGTTTACTCATATTTTTTAACTATTTTGGATAACATCATGTGTTAGGTTTTTAACATTTACCTTTGAACATTTGTATTTTTTTGTTAGTGGCGAATAAATACATACATACATACATACATACATACATACATACATACTAAATAGGATGTCATAGGAGTTGAGAAAAGTCTTTATATGCCGAGATTGCATTAAATTACTCTATATAAATGAAGAACGTTGATGACGCCAAGGGTCATTCAAGTTATTCATTAAAGCCCTATATTTTTGAAAACAGTCAAGGAACGTTCAAAAAACCAAATTTCAAACAATTTTCTTGCCGTCTTCATTTGTTAGTCATAACATGACACACCAACGATATTTCTTTTGCGCTCAAATAAAAGATTTTACCAATAAACCATTAATCCGTTAATACATCCATTTTCTTGTGAAATTAATACGTGCTGGTTTCTCACAAACTAGTTTGTATCTGTTGCTTAAGTTAGGTCATAATATTCAAGTCTTGCCAGCAATACTAAAAAGCCTTTTTTCCTCTGCCATCCGCTATTTTGGTCCTTCCTTCAAAAAAGCTTACTTAGCGCTAAATCCCGTTCGTTCTCAGTTGATCGCTTGACCTCCTCCAGGGCCGGATCAATTTTAAAGGGAGTGGAGTTTCCACATTTTATATATATATATATATATTTTTATTTTTTTTTCAAAGTTACACGGATAGTTGGGAGAGGGGTGAACAAGGTTTTCTAAGGAAAAAAACCTTTTTGAGGGAAGGGCAGGGTTTCGGAAGCCCTAGAAACAGCCAGGTCAGGCCCTGTCCTCACATTTGAACTGAGTGTCTGCTGTGTTACAAATGGATTGTATGCTTGAGGGAGAGTACTGTAGGGGGATTTCTGGCAGCTTTTCGCTTTTTAGATTTCACAGGTAAATCGTTTGACTTTCAAGCAACGTCTGAGTTAAAAAAATAGTATGACCTACAACAAGAATAAAATCTAAACAGAGTGCCAACATAAGTATAATTTGACTTGCAAAAGTGTCAACAACGAAGTTACCTTTATATTTCTGCTGGCCTTGCTTAGTAATAGGGAATCTATTTCATGTAGAATTTTTTATAAGTGTAAGCCTGAAACTAGCTGATCATGTTCTTGTTTCATTTACTTTGCTTCCTCCTAGCCTCCCAGAGTAATTTGGGCATTGGGAAAAAGCTCTTTCTAGAACAAAATCTTTGCTAATGTAGTTGAGACGGTAAGGGTCCCTATGTCAATGAAAAAGCCTCAATATTAGCTTAGAAATAAAAGGAAGTTTCAAAATGCTAACTTAATTATGATTAATATATTTTTTCTATTTCCTGTCCCTCAAAGATAAAGAGATTTTTCAGGAAGTGTGTATACCCTTCATCCATAATAAAAAACTAAAAACCTATAAAAAAATAAGTACTGAACTGTTTTATGCTTACCTCACACTGGATATTATTTGCTTACCCTTTTAAAACAAATAAATAAATATAATATCAATATGATATTACTCAATAATCTATTGCTCAATTTGAAAAGACAAAAAAAGGCGAATAACGCACATACATATAGATCAATCAATTTATACAAAAAATTACTTAATCGGTTTTAAAAATTAAATTTGTAGATAAAAGCTTCTTTTTCACACATCTAATACCTCCCCTCTAATTGTAAGTCTGTTTAATTCCTTGAAGTGCTTCACAAGCCTCTTAGTTCTTTTATTTTTTGATACACTTGGCTGTTTCCTCTTCTTACCTTTTACCAACCGAGTAATTTACAACTCTTTTGCCCTTTTATTTTCAGTTGCTTCTTCCCTCTTGGTAGCTTGTATTTCTCGCCACTTTCTTTTATCTTTCCTTGAATTTCTCTTTACTTCCCTACCTTTCAGTTCAAATTCTTTTAGATTTTCTGACCGCGTTCCCCGAGGTTTCGTTTCTACTCTTCTCCTTTCTTTCACCCCTCTTCATGTCTCTAATAAAATATTTTATTTTAGTCTCTTTTTGCCTTTTCCTGTATCTTCTGGACCATCTCTGCATAGATTATCTCTACTGTGGTGCTCACCTATATTATAGCCTCTCCTTATAGTTCTCTCTAGATCCTTTAATGTATTCTTACCTAATTTTATATTCCTCTTGTCTTATCAGTCTCTAGTTTCTACACATCAAATGTTTCTACTGCTTTGTCTTCTTGTGTGACCCATCTCGGTTTTAGTTTAGTCTTCCTCCTCAAAGAATGTTGATTTTTTCCTATATTACATACTCCCTCATCGTTTCTGCATCACCACTAATGATCTATACCTCCCTACTTTCTGCACATGGTCAATTTGATTTTCTGGAATTCCATCTGGTGACCTCAATGTCATTTTATCTGCCTTTGTGTACGAATATTATATTTCTTTGGTTAACATTCTTCTTTGCGGTGGCGAGATTATACCCTGTTGTTGTTCACATCTTCTCCATGTCTCGCCATTTTTCATTCTTAGTTTCCATTACTGCAGTCGACTTTCGCATTCAAGTCTTCCATGGTTATTATTAGACCGTTCCTATTATGATCATAAACCTTTTCACGTAACGTGCTATAGAATTCTACATTTTTGTCTTTTTCTGCAACAAGAGTGTCGTGTATCTGTATATTACCGCGACTTTCTTTTACGCCAATTAAAACCTTACATATACACTCTTTTATTTTATAAAAATAGTGTTTTTCGTTTCAGCCTTATTATCCTTAATCTTTTGACAAATATTAATCTCATATATCAATATGTTATTGGCATGACTAAGGCTTATTGTGAATAAGGAACATTTTCAATCCTTTCCAGACCCCAAGAGTCATTTGGTTCTTCCTTTTACCATTTCGACCCATTTCTACGCACTATACCGACCCTTCTATATTTATGAAAACGTAGGATTGAATATCTTGAGAGAAATATGTGTTCTTCTAAATGACAAGCCTCACAACGTTGGATTACACTTGCTTGTCTTCTTTGAAGTTATTTTTTTGTTGTGAAATTATTCGGGGTAGGTAATTCGATAAAGTTCATTTTAGCTATTAATGAAAAAATGAATTTATGTGACGTGAAGCATTGGATAGAATTAAATTTTGTGCTGGATCATACAAATTTAATTAAAAGCCATAATTGGGCATTTTTTTAGGATATTAATTTTCTTCACCAGTTTTCAATTAAACAACTCTCCTGATAGAAAAATTACAAACAAATAGAATCTTAGCCAATTCTCTGATTATGCGTTTCTTTCGCACCAGTAGCTCAACTTCATGTTGTTAGCTGCCTGTAAAACGTACCTTCACCAAGGCTGTTAAAGATGGCGCCATCTTTCCATTTTCGTGCGAACACCACTCTCACTTCATTTCATAGCATTGGTTACAAAACATGAAAAGAAACAAATCCATAGAGTTAGAATTATTCAAGATTATTAGTGACCTACTCACTTTACAAACCTAATGAGAAAAAGAAGTAGTTGCAAAGCGTAGTCCAGAAAAAGATTCCACCTCATTAGATACTGTCAGCCCTATATTTATGCACACAACCAAGTCCTTAAAGTCAAAAGCCATCAAAAAAAGTGAAATAGTCACTATACGAACTTGATGAAAACAAAAGTAGTTGTCAAAGCGTACCTCACAAAAAGATTCCGACTCATGATACACCAATGCTCCTATATCTATGCACACAACCAAGTCCATAAAATAAATAAAATTCAAGATTATCAGTGACCTCACTTTACAAAGCTGATCAGAACAGACGTAGTTGTCGAAAGGTAGCTCAGAAAAAACTTTCGACTCATAACATACTCTTTTTTTTATTTCAACGTCATTTTTTCCCCAGTAACTGAGGCTCTTGGATTTGGCAGTGAGGAATTTCTTGGCCTGATGCCCTTCCTGACGCTAACCAATGGCTTTTTCCTTTCGAAGTTCCAAAGTCACCAGCTCAAGGATTTAAAGTCGGAACTCTTGGTTACAGTGCATTTGCACTAACCATGAAGCCAAGGCTTCTGACTCCTAACATACTAATGCTTATATATCTAAGCTTACAACCAAGTCCATAAAGTCAAACGTATTCAAGATTACCAGTGACTTAGCCATAACACTAGCCTTACGAAAACAGAAAAGGTTTTCGAAATGTAGCGGACACTCGCCCCACAACCTCCTCTCAGTATGCCTATGCTGATGACCTAGCATTGGCCTGCACTGCCCAGGACAATGTTGAAATCAAGCACACAATATCTGAGGATATTACTAAAGTTTCGCAATGTTTCTATCAATGGCGATTACGTTTAAGCCATGCAAAGACTACAGCTTCCTTTTTCCATCTCAGCAACAATATAGTTAACAGTGAACTAGCAATAAAAATTGATGATACCCACACCCTTCCATACACCTCCACACCTAAATACCAGGTGTAACTCTAGGTCCTAGTCTGACCTATAAACAACACGTTCAAAAGGTGGCCAAAAAATTTAGTGCAAGGGTCAATCTCTTGAGAAGACTAGCTGGGGCTATATGACCACATGGAGAGCCAACCAGCTGATTGTGGGGACCACAGCCACAGCCTTACAGTAGTATTTGTGCCTACTGAATATTGCTGCCAGGTCTTGACACAGAGTGCTCATGTGCTCAAGCTTACGACTCATTACGCTACTCTATCTACACCCACAACCAAGTGCATAGAGTGAAATGCATTCAAGGTTATCAGTAACCTGATCACTTTACCAACCTGCTGAAAGCAGAAGTAGTTGTCAAACTGTAGCTCACAAAAAGCTTTGTAATTGTGAAAGGATAAAGCTTCTCTATCTATAGCTGCCAAAAAGTCAAGCTGCCATAAAATCAAGAATTTTCAAAAAAAAAGTGTTTATCACAACGGTTTGTATAAAATTATCACCCCACCTTCTGAATGCTGTCGTAAGTTTATAATGAAATGCAAAAAAAAAAGAGAAAGTAAGAACCACCACCCCCCTCAATAAAATAAAAAAGTATTATCCCCAATGAGATTTTCCAAAATGTGTGAATTTTTTATAACTACACCAAGCAGCTAAAAAGACAAAGAAAAATTAGCTTACATTTCCAGTAATTAAGTATCCAGGTCTTTACGTAAAAGGTTGATGTGATAAAAACAATCGAGTATAAAAAGGAATTTAAAGTTAAAATTAAATTTGATCTAGTTTTAAAGAAATATAAACATTTTATGAACTCATAAATCACAATGAAAATTATAGTTTTGTTAGTAACAATGACAGCATCTGTTTTTTAAAGTGATGCCACCATAACATTGGTTAAGGAACACGCTCCAGTGTGGCAAACATCGAAGATCCTGTGATACGGAGGTTCATTTAAAAGATATTGCAATTCTGGCTCCACTTTCCTAGAGCAAGGCACAACTACTTGTTATTGAAGCCCACTGCATGACAAACTGAAGCCGGAGCTTAACACGATGTGTAAGTACAGAAGCACAGCATTTATCATTAATATTAGAGGATTAGTTCTAATTTTTGTACTCATTACTTATGAGTCGTATGTGTATTCAATACTCCTACAATATGTTTGAATTGTCTGACTTCAAAGCTTAATACAAGAAACTGTAGCTAAAATTAAATGCTTGGAGCTTAACAAAAGAATTGCACTGGCTCTTTTAATTTAGTTTTTTAGTGGTTCTATGCAAACCTGACAATAGTAGTTATGCTACCAAGACATGGCGCAAAAAATTGGTGGCATTGTGTCGTTTGATAACATGCTTTTGGCTCAAATTCATTTCAAAAAGAAATTATCAAAGCCAAACGTTTAGAAATATTGTTTCAAAAGATTAAGATTTTTGCGAGCAAAAGTGATCCACTGTCTTTATATGACCTTCCAGAAAATTTTGAATGAAATATGAAGAAAAACTCTGTCTCAGATGATGAAGTAGCTGGATTGAAAGAGTTAAACAGTGTCCAAGAGGACAAAGAAAGGGCAATAAAATTTCAAGATCATGAAACAAAACTGTTAAACAAAGTCAAAGAAGAAGGACAGAAAAGGGTAACATTCAAACAGAACAGTAGTGTAGAGGGCCAGATGTTTGACAGGGTCAATCGACAGGCGTGCTCCAAGTTATTACCAAGTTTTACAAAAGAATTAATGGGTAAATAAAACATTATTTTTCAGAAAGTGTGGATTTGACCATTTTGGAGTTATTAGGCCCCAATGATCTCAAGCCAGATTTTCCCTGAGTTCCGCAACACTTCATGAATATGCGCAGTAATTATTTCCAAGTTCTTAACAAGCTTAAGAAATATCTAATAGATGGGTCAAAAGTTGTTTTATAAATAGCGGAAGTTTGACCATTTTGCCCCACAAATGACCCCTTTGACCATCTGGGCGCCAACGAGAATTTTTATCAAAAATCCGGCAATGTTACTTTTCGTCTCTTATATAATTGTAACTTCCTGTAAAATATCCAAAAAATATAATGCGTGGTTCTTTAGAATAGTATAAATAGACATACGAACGTACGAACGACCGAGGACGAATTCTATGGCGCCAAATCCTCCTAAATTCGGGGGATCAAAAGTAGAACAGCAAGAGAAAATAAAAACCTTACCCCTGCTTTTAGTTTTGGAGTTACAGTGTATGAGATAAGGACACTCTACCCTTTATAAAACGTACACCGAAGCCCTAACATCACTGTTGGTACAAGTAATTCATGAAGATATGAACTTATGAAATGTTAAGAGATAATGAAGATGGCACGCGTTAGCAAATTTGAGAGTCGTCAGAAGGTCTCTTATGAAAAAACGAGTGAAATTTTTTACTGCCCCGTTTTTCCTATTGATAAATGAACAGAAATACACAACTTTGATCACCTCAACGATTTCATATAATTGAGATTAAATAAGAAAGTTTATCTGATTTTGAATTATTTTGAAAGACAACCACGATATGTGCTGCAAAACCAAATGAATAAAACGAGATCTTCAAGACAGCGAATGTATCACAAGAAAAACACATACATGTGAAATGCATAAGATATAACTTTCAATGGAGAAAATCAGATATCGTGCATAAGGAATCCCTCCATTCTGGGATAAGTTTTTCCACATCAAAAACAGGAATTGAAAATGGCGTAGCAATTATATCCGTAGGAGACACAGATGTTTCATTTA
>RDPX01000276.1:922480-962067 GCA_003991215.1 Morbakka virulenta
GGTCGGGGAAGCGGATTGGAACAGGCCCAATGGAGACGTCGACGTCGGAGAATCGGAGTCGAAGAAGCCCAGTGGAGGAATCGAAGAGGCGATGTTGAAGATCGACCAGGGTGAACAGGTTGAACAGGTTGATCAACATAGAAAATCTAACTTAAATACTACTTAATTACATTAAATAGTCTACTACACACAGAACAGGCCCTTGAATAATCGTAGATGTTGCAGAGCAGTTAGGGTGCAGTATTAGATGTGGAGAATTGGTGGAACAACACAGCACAACTAACTAAATACTAATTAAATATTTTAAATACTCTAGTAAACACAGAACAGGGACTTCGCAGATCGTAGATATTGAAGGAGTTTTGTATTTGGCTGAGGTATTATTGTTGGAGAAGAACATTAGACTTTGGTGGTTTGGATGTGCAGGAGTCGAAGTCGAAGAAGACCAATGGAGGAGTCGAAGTCGGAGATTTGGAATGGAACATGCCCAATGGAGAGGTCGAAGTCGGAGAATCGGAGTCGAAGAAGCCCAGTGGAGGAATCGAAAAGGCAATGTCGAAGATCGATCAGGGTGAACAGATCGACCAGGGTGAACAGGTTGACCAACACAGAACATGTAACTTAAATACTTTATTTGATCACTTAACTACACTTTAAATACACTACTAAATACACCGCTTACCATTTACCTGTCTCCTCCTGCCTGAAAAAAAGAATTTTAGGTAAATAAATGGTTAGTTCCTAAATACTCTACTAGACACAGTGTACCCATTTCCAAATTGTAGAGGTTGAGTATCATTTTTATTTGACAAGGTCATTGATACTGGAAAACTGAAAACAGGTATGTGTTACTTAAGTACTTGCTTTTCTTAGCTGCCACGTTTGTGAATTAAATTCGTATAATATACCTATATATATATATATATATTTATTTATTTCTATATTAGGGTTGTCAGGTCGGTGAGAGTAGAAATATCGTAATCAGCATCTCATCAGACCTTCATCGGTGATCCGACATTATAACTAGACTATTCCTTCAATGCCGTCAATTTGCATTGCCCGGGTCATTTACAATAAAGTCGACAATTTTCGTCCATAGTTTTCTGTCTGCTGCAAGAGTTCTTAATTTTTCAATGTAGCTGTAATTTTTCAATTCCTTAACAGGCATAATGGAAGAATCACTTTCGTTAGCAAGAATTATATCTTTGTTTAGAGTTGTTACTAGTGTTTCCCTCGGTCTACCACTAAACTTTTTATTGTTGTCATAATTCTGAAAATAATATACTATAATATAATAATATATAATAATATACCTCTTAACTAATTTAATAAAATGCAATACAACCAATTAAATACACTTTCAAATAAATTAATTAATAAAGTCACATACCATTCACCATCTGGATCACCACAGTTTTCTGCAATAGCTACGATAAGCCGGAAAAGTATTGATCAGAAAATTTTTTGGTTAGGTAGCAAGCAATTTATGAGAAAGCAGATAAACAAAATTTTTTGCTTTATTTTAGGATATAATCAAGTGACAGAGAAAGCAAATAGTTGGAGCAATGCTACTTTTCATTTTCTGTTCTCTTGTGGGTAATTTTGACATTCTTTGCTCAACAGAAGAGACGAAAATATGCCAGTCTCGTCATTAGCCCACAAAAGAATTCTGAAAAGCTATCTATTTTGAAAACTTTTATTCGTTGACATTGTTTTTATTTTTATAATGGGCATAGTAGACATAAGTATGTTAGAAAAGTCTCTTTTAAACAAAAAGCCTTTTGAAATCAAGAAGTATAGATAAAAAAATTCCTAAAAAATTTCAAAGATCAGACGTGGTTTTTTCTTTTCACGAGTTAGAATAGGTCAACAATAGCTTTTCACCTTTTAGCAAAGTTTAAGTGTAAGACACTTGTTTCTCCTTGGATGGTTTTGATTTTTGTGTAATTGTTGCCAGGAGTTGAGGTCTTGATTCACTGGAAGACTGACATTCAACCACCATAGAAGAAGTGCCCCCTAATGCAGTGTTTTTAAGAATAGATTTGTTTATCCTACTGTCAATGGTGTCAATATAATAATATAATATAATATAATATAATATAATATAATATAATATAATATAATATAATATAATATAATATAATATAATATAATATAATATAATATAATATAATATAATATAATATAATATAATAATATAATAATAATAATAATAATAATGTTGTGAGATTCTCCGTGAGCTGCCATCTTGATGTGGCATTGCCGCCATCTTGATGGTATATGCGCAGGCGCGTATCGTTGTGGCGGGAATCAAACAAAAGTCTACACGCCCTGGTGTTGGGAAGACGTGCTTTCCAGTGGAGTTGAGGGGAGTATTTTGTTCTACTAGTTTATTAGTACTTCTGTGTGCGTTTAACTAATGTACTGCTGTGTACATTAACTAGTTGTTTTACTGTGAACGAACAGGGTTCGTTCAGTTAGTTTATTGTACATTACCGTTGTACCGGTAGTTAGTAGTATTAATCTGTTATTACTACCGGTACGGGACTGTTTGATACAGTTCGTAGGTGGCGTTGGTGGTAACAAGGGGAGGTTGGAGGTTACCTCAGTTATTTTTTATGCATTTAACAACAAGCTATCTCGGCCTTGTTTCTGTTTTAACATAATTCTATGTCAAAGGAGGGTGAGGGGGCTTAGGCCCCCTGGGGGATTATAAGGGTGGAATTCCTGGCCCATTTGGGGCCGGCCAGTCCGATGCTAGCACTTCTGCCGAGAGGCAGACAGCTGCAGCTCGGGCACCCCAAGTGCTGGGGCAGGGCAACGTGGTTGATGCTAGTGTGTTGGCAAGTATTCTTAACCAGGCCCGCGGTCCGATTCTGGACCGATTTTGCCGCCAGCTTTCTCCCTTCGCCGGTGACGGTGTTGCGGAGATTGCTGAGTGGCTTGCAACCTATGAGAGGCTCTGTGAGGTGGAGCGTGTAGAGCCCACAGATCTCTTTACCTAAATGCTCGCAGGCAATGCTGCAAGAGTTTATAATAGCATGAGGGTAGGCGAGGCCGCCGAATAGAGGGTCGTTAAGGTTGTGCTCACAGCCGAGTATGCTATGCCTCGGCAGGAGGCATGGAGCAGGTATGTCAACTGTAGGCTGGAAGCAGGTGAGGCAGTTGACGTCTACCTGGGTCGCTTAGAGCGACTGGGGGGTAGGTTGGGCCTGAACCTCAATGACTTGGCCTTCAGGGTCAAGTTCTACGAGGGACTACCCACCTCCATTTATGAGTGGGCAGTGACCCACGAGCAGGCATATACTGCTGATTTTGGGTCAGTGTTGACCCGAGTGCGAGGCCGTATAGTCTCGCGGAGGGCAGTAGAGGGGCGTGCCTTCCCTGCTGTTGCAGCTGCTGCTTCTGGTAAGCAGCAGGGTAGCAGCTCAGGCTGTTATCGCTGTGGTGGGGTCACCACTTTGGAGGGTTTGTCAATTTATTATAATAGTATTAGATTGTACTTTCTGAAAATTTAGTGTTTAAGAATTATTTATCACTATATAAAAGCTGTGCATCTGACTAGGGTTTAAAATTTGTTAGTAATTACCACGCTTTTTATCTCTTTCTTACAAAATTTTTTCATTAAAGAAATCTGATATATTAGTATAGCAATGGAGATAAACCAAGAAAAGGGTCATTACTCAAATCTATCTTTTGAGGAACTAATGAAATATACTAGAAATAATCTGCGAAAGATATCAAAATTATTTAAGATTTCATATAATGAATCAACTCTAAACGCTGATCTATCTAGGAATATAGCCAGACATAACAATCACAATATTCATGAACCGTATATTTAAAATAAAGGCATTTAATCGAAGACGATACTCAGGAAATACGAGACGATTCTTATGTATTGTCAGAAAAATATAATGATAATTTGTATAGAGTCTACATTAAAGATTTAGATTTGGATTTGGATTATTCTATGGAGCAAAAGCAGCTAAAAGAAGATTTAGATTACTATCTACCTAGAACGCACTTATTTATTGAAGAATTAATTGAATCAGAATATCCAAAAATTAAATATCTAATCAATCAACTCAAATATCATAACAAGTTTAGAATTACAATAATAGCTGATTTCATTAAAACGGTAGAAAATGAGATCAAAGAATTTAATTTATCCACAAATTATTATTATCCATATGAAGAAGATCTCAAATCAAAGATCAGCAACGGTTTTGTTGATATTATTGAGAATTTAATCATGCAAGAGTCTGGTTGGTCACTACACAAATTTAAGAGTACAGAATTGCAAATTCAAGAATTTGAGTTGTTTCCTGGAGGAACCTATGTAAAATTACCACTAACATTTTCACGCAAACATTCTTTATTAAATGTCGATAACTCAGCTAATAATGACAATAGATATTTTCTTTGGTGTATATTGTCTCACTTTTATAAAGATATAGTTAATCCCAACAACAGAACAAAAGCTTCAGCTTATTATAATTATATTAATGTGTTAAATCAATCTTCTCTAACCTACCCCGTGGAATATAACAAAATATCTAAGTTTGAGGATGATAATAACCTAGCAATTAATATTTACTAATAGATGACGAGAACGACGCCTCAGAAATAATTCCAATTAGGATATCTAGATATGTAAAAATTAAGTATAATAACCTATTAACTCAAATTGACAACACTAACTTTGATAATGAAGAGAAAAAACATAATTTTGTTAGAGATCAATTCAATAAATTAAACAAAACTATTATTAGTTTACTTTACTACAAATCTCATTATGTACTCATTACAAATTTTAATGCGTTTTTAAGCTTCTCAATCAAAGATAAACACAGTGCAAGAAATATTATTTGTCACTTTTGCAGAACCAAAACAAGGGTAATAAAGACATTCCTAGATCACATAAGATACTGCCTTTCATTAGAGAAACACTCTACTGTAGTCTTACCAAAACCTACCAGAGAAATAAAGGAAACAAAGGAAACAGAACCAAACTTAATAAAGTTTAGAAACTATTCTGATGGAGTGAAAATACCTTTTGTCGTCTCTGCAGACTTCGAAACCATTCAAGCTAAAACAACAAAGGTACCAGCGACTGAATCGTCAGACCGAAGGTATATAAGTAAACATATACCAGCGCAATTTGCTTATTACATTAAGTCTTCAATATCTATCTTTACTCACGATCCAATGTTTTACAGGGGTGAAAATGCTGATATAAAGTTTGTTGACCACTTAGTCAAGAATTTAGTCACTAATAAAGATTCTATATATAATAGATATTATCGATTCAAGAAACAAAAAGTTCCAAACCCTGACTTTCCACCAGAAAAAGCTAAAATTTGCTCGATTTGTCTTGAGGACTTCAAACTAAATGACATTAAAGTAATCGATCACTGTCATTTTATTGGCTACTTTAGTGGTTATGCGCATAGAAATTGCAACTTGAATTTCAAAGATCCTAACTTTATTCCAATATATTTCCTTAATTTATCAAATTATGACTCCCACCTATTTATTAAAGATTTAATAGATCATCCAGCCTACATTCAAAATACACTCTCTGTAATACCAATAACCTGTGAAAACTATCTAGCGTTTGAAGCAAAATTTTCAGCCGGAACTTATTATAATAAAGAAAACCAGTTATGCCACGCAGGTGTAAAACTTAGATTTCTAGACTCATTTAGATTAATGCCAGCATCGCTAGACGATCTAAGCAAAAACTTACAAGAAGAACCTACATTAGACAATTATTATCCAAATAATAACAAATTACTCCACAAAAGGGGAGTATTCCCCTATGAATATCTAGATTCATTTGAGAGATATAATGACACCAAATTACCTGGATTAGAACACTTCTATTCCAAACTAAACAAGTCAAATATTACTGAAGGTGAATACTCAACAAGCTCAAAAAGTTTGGAGACATTTCAACATAAAAAATTTAGGAGAATACACTGATTTGTATCAATTAACTGACGTATTACTACTATCTGATATTATTGACGAATTTAAAAATACTTGTCTAGATAATTACAAATTAGATCCTTGTTATTATTATACAGCCGCAAGCCTCTCGGGATGCAATGTTAAAATTTACTAATATTTCCCTAGAATACATATACAAGCAAGATATCTTAGAGTTTTTTGAGTCACAAATTTGAGGTGGAATTTCAACCTCAATTCATAGGTTTGCTCAAGCAAATTATAAATACTTCCCAAACTACGATAAATCTAAACCATCAACATTTATTAAATATATAGATCAAAATAACCTATATGGATGGGCTATGTCACAAAAATTACCTGCAGGAAATTTTGAATGGCTAAATCAAAAGGAAATTTCAACATTTATCTCTCAGTTTTTTAATAAGAAAATTGACTTAGAATCGTCAACAGGTTATACTATAGAAGCGGATTTAACTTTTCCTCCAGAGCTTCATGATTATCACAATGATTTACCATTTTTAGCTGAGAATGTGAGAGTTGATGGTGGTAAAAAGTTGAATCCAAATTTAAACAATAAATGTCACTATGTCTTAAATATTAAGTCATTACATCAAGCTATAAAGCATGGGTTAATAGTAACCAAAATCCATAAAACTATCAGATATGATCAATCAAATTGGTTAAAACCTTATATTGAAGAAAACTCTAAGCGCAGAGCTCAAGCTACAAATGAATTTCAAAAATCCTTCTTCAAGCTCATGAACAACGTAATCTATGGTAAGACAATGGAAAATATTCGTAACAGAGTTAATATCAAATTTGTACAATTAATGAATCTATTAGATACAATTCTTCCAAGATTAACTCAACAACAAAGATGTTATCAGACAATTTCGCAGCAGTCACACTAAATAGATATACAGTATTGTTAAACAAGCCTATTTATATTGGAGCTCAAATCTTAGATATTTCTAAAATATTAATGTACCAGTTTCACTATGAATACATGAAACCCAAATTTCCTAAACAAAAGCTATGTTATATGGATTGTGATTCATTTATATATTATATTGAAACAGAAGATTTTTACAAAGATATTTCAGGTGATATTGAAGAACATTTTGATTCGTCTTGTTATAGCAAATCTAGAGGATATATTCCTCTAAACATAAATAAGAAGATAGAAGATTCCAGGAAAAATGAAAGACGAGACAAGTGATGACGACATTCCACACTTTGTATCTCTGAGATCAAAGATGTATTCTTTCTATACTAATAACAACAGCAATAATACAGTCAAACACATAAAAGGAATCAAGAGGTGTGTACAACAGCATGAAATTAAGTTTATGGATTTACTCAATACCCTGCTCAACAAAAATACGCTTGAAGAGCGGAAGCGGAAAATTGTCAGATTTCATCAAGAGAACCATGATATGTATACAATTGAAGAAACCAAGGTTGCTTTAGATGCAGACGATGACAAGAGAATTATACTGCCAGATCGTGTTACAACCCTAGCAATAGGCAATTACAGATTAAATTTTTGAATTAAAGGAATAGAATACTATTAATATAGAAATGGAGAGCCAACAAATCGACATAAATACACTTCTAGAATCAAACCAAGAACAATTCTTTCTTAACGAAAAATTTAACCTTGACGCACCAATTCATTTAGAGACTTACCAATCGGGGACTATCTAATTTTGTCTAGTAATTACTTCAAAACCAAAGACACAAATCGAGATTGTATGGTTGTAAATTTATCCAATAACAAACAAGAATATTCAGTTTACGCACCAGACAGACTGCGCGACAAACTACTAAATGAACCCAAGAAATCTAAATATCTCCGAAATTACGGATTAAAAACCTCAAAGATAACTGATAACCAATATTTTGACTTCCGCTTAGCATAGTTAAGAAAATTAGTCTCAAATCAATTAAATATTATTTTTTTCATTTTTAAGATTTAAATCTCTTTATATATACAAGAATGGAAGGAATCGAAAAGGCGATAAAGACTGTAAACGAAACGGTAGGTCAAGGACTTTCTGAAATAGTGTATAGAAGGGCGTTAGTGATCGAGAAATCTGTTCCAATTACTTATAAATCAATTGAAATTGCTGTTTGTAGAGCAGACATTGTAATCGACAACAAATATATCATAGAACTTAAAGCAACTACAACAAAACTGGGTTCTAAGGAAGAAACACAACTGAAACGATATTTTAAAATACTTGGAATTTCTGATGGAATCCTAGTAAATTTTGGTAATAACCTAGAAATCAAACAGATTATAGATTCAGACTAATATTATATAATGGAGGAGATTCACAAAAACTATGGTTACTTAGCTGAAGAAATTCATGATGACTATGGAATTGACATAGAAACAGCAAATCAATATTTAAGTCAAATGATTTTTACTTATATATACATAAATCCTACAGTAAACTTTGAAGAGTTTTTCGATCTAATAACAACGGTTTTAGTAACACTTTTCGGTTAAAAGTCCAATTAGAGATAAAAATATTTATTAATATAAAAGAATGGCAGATGTAAACCAGATGATCACTGAGCTCTACAAGAAAATAATATTAACTAAGAAGCCTAAAACTGAAAAGCCTCGTAAAATGTCTTTGAGACAGTATTTTATTGACTCTTATGTCAAAGATGGTAAATATCGAGACTTAACACCATTTGAGATGAAAACTGGAAATATTGAAGACATTCTCAATTTATCTGCTCAGATCACTTTCAAAACTATTACTCCGTTTCAAAGGACAATTATCGAATCTGACTTTAAGAAGGTGTCGGAAGATGTCTAAACTTGAGTTTAAAAAATAAAATTTATTGCCTCCCATTGGAGGTTGTTTGTTTTTTTATATTTTGCATAAAATTATTTACTTACTAAAAGCTTTGTTAATTTTCTTTAAAATTAGGTCTTTCTCAACAAGATTCGACTTAGCGAAACCATCGCCATGACCTTTAACATCCCATAAATACGTCTCATAGACATTCAAAACGTTCTTAAATTCCTCATCATTGATATGACTATCTTTCAGACTCTATAACTCGTTGATTGTCCGTAAAGCAGTATTAGCAAGTAAATATAACCTTTGGTGTTTATCAACACGTTTAGTCACTCGTTTACTCCAAACACCTGTCGCAGTAATAATTGCAGCCAAAGTTACGTTAGTAATACCTAGTGGCATTACGATGACGGGATTAGATATGAAACCTAAAGTTGCTCCAGCCAAAAGAGCTGCAACACTTCCAGATCCGATTGAGATTCCATGTAATCCATTAAAAAGCATTTTATATCGTTTACTCAATTTTTTTCTTACTGATATATCTCTTTCTAAATTTTTTCTAATTCTATTAATTTCATTTAACCGAATTTTAGATCCTCCGTTATTATTTTTAGGTCTAAATGGTTCGTCAATATCTATAATTTTAGTTGCGTCAGGGTATAAAGTTGGCGCTGTCGGTTCAACCATTATTTACTATCAATTTAGATTATCTACTAGGAATCAGGTTAGCTAAAACCGATTCAAATGTATTTAATAGCTGATTAAGCATGACAACCGTGTCAGCATTGTTGACGTCTTCAATAAATTTGTCATAATGTGCGTATACACTACTAGTATTTTTTAACTTTTCGTTCGCATAATTTATGATGTCAGCAGCAATTTCTCGGTTATCCTTTTGATTGTCTAAGACATTTCCACGAACCGTAAATATCATCAATTCGTTTTCATCAGCCTTGTTTTTCAAAATTTTCTCAGCAATATATTTCATAGCTGTTATATATCCAATATCAATATTTTTACAAATGTCATCACTTTTAGCTTTCAACACAGTTTTAGCTTCAATAAATACTTCTTGCCGTCTCTCATGAAGTACAATCAAGTTTTCCTTACATTCATCTAAAGTATATTGTCCAGGTACAATAGATTCAACTTGCATAACTTCATCGAACGTGACCTCAATAAAGGTGACATCAGCTCGATTTTCAATTATTGTGTAGTCATCGTAATATAATATTCCTTCCAATTCAATATTACTTTCAGTTTCTAGTTGTGCACTGAAATAAATTAAATTTTTAGTATTTCTATCAAAAGTTAGATTCATCCTTACTAATATTTAGATTCCATATAGATTCATTAAGAATGCGTTCATTCTCCTAACATCAACTGAAGCTAGTGGTCTATTGTAGATTAGTAAACCATAAAATTTCATTCTACACCAATTGTTAAAACCTTCATTTCCATTTCCAATCGTAAACCTTCCAATATCTCCAACATTAAACGCTGCTGTAAGACCAGTTACATCTAATCGATGGGCTCCATTAAGCCAGAGTCTAGCCTTTGGTCCATCTCGCCTATATGACCATAATACAGTTTTACCTGTAATTGCAGACAGGTTACCAGAATAAGATTTTTGAAGCCGCCCACCTGTTACTCTTGCATGGTCAACGTAGACAGTTCCGTTACCCCATGGTAAATGAACTCCCAATCTAAAATTTTCATCATATGCTCCAGGACTAGTCTCTTTTATCCAATTAAACTGACTTTGACTAATAGTTTGATGGGTATATCCAATAAAGAAAAATGTTGTTGTATTTCCAAGATTTCCGGCAATATCGCTAACTTGTACACCATTTTTGTAGAGTTGAGAAAGATTGAAGTCTAAATAATACATATTTGCTACAGAATCAAATGCTAATACAGGTTGTTCAGCTCTATTACTGTTAGCTAAAACCAAGCCACTATACGGATCTCTAATTGAAAAAACCTTTTGTCCTGCAGCGTAAGTTATACTCTTAGGAGTTGGTACAAATGTCATCACTAGATCTGAAACAATTGGAATTCCTGGCAATGCCAGCTGAATATCAAGATCTTTTTTTAATACTAGAGTTGAAGCCATACTAGTAATTTCACTATCTACATAGAATTTTGTGACTAAATCGTTAGCTTGAGTTAGTGGAGAAATGGTAGATGCTGGAAGTGTAAAAAATGTCGAAATATAATGAGTTTTGTTAGTCACACTGTCTGTAGTTGCAACGACTAAAAATCTGGATCCAACTGTGCTAGGTAAAGCAGTGCGATCGGTAATTCTCATTACATCTTGTTCTAGTTCTAATCCTCCAGAACCTCGAGTAATTCCTCCACCTAAAACGTAAGAGCCCATCTGATCTACATATATTTTTGGTGCAGCATCGTCAGAAGATGATGGATAATCTAGGTTTATAATCTTATTGAAGTTCACGTCTAATTGCCTCCCAAATTTTATATCTCCACTTTGAGTCATTAGAAAACCTTGATTATTAAGCATTAAATTTCCAGCATTAGTAATTACAGGTTGACCGGTAGAGTCGACATCTACATAGGGAATAAAACCTTGTGTCAACGTGGTAAATGGTGTGACTAATACTCTTTTCTTTTCCAATTCAGTCAACTGATTGTCAACATAACTTAAAATTGGAATTGCTTGAAAGAGTTCTATTTCCGATAGTCCATATGTAGAAACACCCTGCAAACAGTCAACTTTATAAAATTTATATGGTCTTGTAATTTGGATTTCAAATGTCCGAATTTGAATAATTCGATCAGAAGACCCTAATAAGGTGTCATAAGTAGTGTCATCCATAGATCCTAATAAAGCATATTGAGAAACATATTGAGTAGTTTGCTGGTGTCCCGGTCTTGGATGAAAAGCGACTTTCCAAATTTGAATTGGATTAGGCAATTCAATCTTTATCCAAGATGGTAAATTTGCTGCCCCAGTGACCCATTGTGTAGTAGGATCGGCATCAAAGGCATTTTTAGGTTCTGCTCTAGAACCCCAACCAGTATAATAAGATGTTGCTGTAACAACTTGACCTGAGACAGGTAAATAATTACTAGCAGTCTTTGTATAAGACGCATCAATGAGTCTATAATTCAATTTTACAGGCTTATATAAAGATAATTCATCATCACTTTGTGGCTCCTTTGGATTTATAATGAAACCACTTTGTAAATCAATAATTTTACCTCCTGTATTATTATCTGAATTGAATTTCAAAGTTCCTCCAGATATTGCTGTTAATGCCTGAATATTGTTTAAATTATAATTTCTCATATCAACATTTCCGTCTACTTGTATATTAGAACCTGCAGTAGGAGTGATGCGGGCGACATTTAAAAGGTCATTAGAGTCTAAGTTTAAACTTGCTTGCATTGCTCTCGTCCCATCTTGGTTAATTAAGTCAGCCGTAGTCTTAGTTATTTCCCCAGCAACAAATGCAGTTAGTTGTGCAGTGGTAATTCCTCCACCACTTTCATCAATTTCCCATATACTTGGAATAAATACTTTATTTCCTGACATATTATTATATCTGTATTAGATTACTTCAATAAGATCTGATCAACCTTTCTAGGTTTAAATAGTGACAGCTCCTCTTCGTAAAATGTACCAATGATCTTTTCAGCATTACGAATTTCAGCTATTTTATACGTAACTGGTATCGTTTTTAATACACCTGTCACCACGAAGACTTCGTCAGTGTAATTAGCTGTATAACCTCTCTTAAACTTGCCACGATACTTAGAGATACGAACAAAGTCTCCAGGAGAAAACTTTGGAGATACTTTTGATTTTTCTTGGGAACCATAAAGGTTTTCCCAAGCTTTTTGAGGATTCTCTCCTGCTTCATTAGGTGTCATTTTAATTGATCTGTGATAGCTACTGTTATAATTTTAAACTAGCTCTGGCAAGACATCAATCCAACGCTTTGTTTCGTTTGCTGTGAAATATTTGTACATACGATCTTTCAGAGTCATATTGAAACGTTCGACAATCTGTGCCTTTACAGTGTAAAACGTCTCAAACCATTCAATACCATACTCTTTAAACAATTCTTGTGTTTTCTTGCTAATAAATTCGGAACCATGATCTGTTTGCAGCAATTTTGGCTTCCTCTCTTTATAAATAGTTTCAAAAGCCTCAGTTATGAAATCACCAGTTTTACGTTTGATTGGAATAGCCCAAGTATATTTTGAAAGCACATCGATCACTGTCATTATGTAATTGTAGCCGTCATTTTGTGAAGCAAGTGAACGCATATCTGCGAGATCGGCTTGCCACTGATGATCAAGTGAATGAACAATTACACGACGTGTGGGAAATTTTTGTACAGCGGGTTTATGTGCGGTATATGTAGGTTGTTCTTGTAAATAACGCTTTACTGTTTTCTTAGGCAACTCAGCTCTTCTTGTCAACTGGTCTATTTCTGTATAACCCGTTTTGGGGTGATAATATAGGTCATCTAGTAATTTACGTTGTTCGTCTGATAAAGTGGTCATAATTACTATTGAAATAGATTGTTTAAAATTTTGTTTTGTTCCTTAGAAATTCCAATACCCAACATTCATTTCGTTCCGATTATACCCTGTACAATTTTACGGTCAACTCTTTCTCTGAAGTTTTTAGGTTTCATCTTCTTCAAACTACCTAACATGGTATCATCACATTTTAATTTACCTTGTTTAGTATCATTATCTCTATAACAAATATCATGGGATAACGCTATAGAATCGACTTGATTATAAGGCTCATGACCGGGTAGTGGGTTATCATCCTCGTCTAACTCTTCTTCTAAAGGTGTTGATTGAATGCCACTATAACGGTGATTTGGTAACGTTAAAATGTCTTTAGGTAGAAATCGTTCAATTTTTCGCAATCCCTTCTGTAGATCAACTTTACCACCCGTTTGTCCACTTTTGCCCATTATATTTTGAATTAAATAATCTTGACTTGTTAAAACTGATAAATTCGGTCTGTTATCCATTATTATTAGATTACATTTTAGTGTTACTAGTTAAACTGTAATCAAAATTTTTTCTAAATCTATATTTATCATCTTTTGACTTCAAATCAATCATGAAAAAGTCATATCTATCTTTTGTAGCTGTACGGTAGACCCGTTTAAATTCATCTATACTTAAGATTCCTGATTGGTCTATCGACACCTCTGTGAGCTCGTTACCCCTCAAATTTCTAGTAAAAATGAAGTAATCACTGTTGATTCGTACTTGTGTTGGGATACCGAAATAACTCTGACTGATAAATACGATGCCACAGTTGCTTTTACGTCCTCTTTAAAGAATTCTGAAACTCTTTCTAAGTTTTTCGTGCACACAAAATCGTCAATAACAATCAAGTTTTGTATAGATTCGTCAAGATCATCTACTTGCACCATGTCCTCAATAACATTAGAGTATTTTGTCAGTTGCATACCTAATTTGGAACTTCGTTTTTCTCAAGAATCAATGAGATATTGATAAAGACTTTCATCAAGTTTTTTTGCGTATAAATAAATTTTATGAAAGATTCCTGAAAGTTTAATAATATTCATTAAAACGTTAGTTTTACCTGAGTTTGTTGCACCAACAATACATAACCGAAACAGATGTTGAGTCATTAGCTTATTAGGATTATAGTATTGATTTACTCTATATTTTCTGGGTAAACGATCGTAACAGTTGATTACACTAGTCATTCTATTCTATGATACTAGATTAATTAAATCCCAAAACAGCTTTAATTAGATTTCTGTATTCTTTGTTGTCTTTAAAATACAAATACTTCCTTAACAAATGATAGCCATAGTGTTCACAGATTACATCTATTACTAACCTATATTTTATAGCCTTATTTACTCCAATTTTGAAATAAAATTTGTTTACTTATCTCTGAAGTAAATATTGGTAGCTCAATGTCATTTAAGACGTGCCAAATGTAAACTAGATGTTTCCGTTGGTTGTAGTTACAATTTTTATAAATTGAGTCCATCGAATAGTCATTGTTTAATTTACTCTTAATTAGGTTTATTTCATCTTGATTTGGTTTGTTATTTTTCTGACAAAGTAAGCGATTAAAAATCTCACCAACATGGTATTTTCGTTTGTAACCTTGTCTAAATCTATAGTTTTTACGATCAGCAAATCTAATGGTGCTCCTGTCAATTGAGGTGTCAATAGGTACTGCATCAATCTTATTTTGCTTTATCATTTGCTTATATGACCTTATCAAATCCATTATAATAATCTAAAATTATACTTATAATGCCTAGAAAAATCGATTACAATCTAAAAGCAAGATCACAACAAGTGAGAAGAGACTTAAACAAGCAAAATGCTATGGTAGAAGCAATTAGGCGAGGAAATGTTGTTAAAGCTGAAATATTAATTAAAACTGAATTAGTTCCTAGAGATCTAATTCAACAAGCTTTGGTAACAAAACAGGCTGAAATCCAAGCTAATAAGGAGAGAAAAGCTAAAGTAATCTCTCTCTTCAGGTGCCGTGTCCTTCCAGAACGTTGGCGGTCATGTTTCTCCACAGGTTCCTGTCCCTTGTTCTCCTCAACAGCTGTTCCTCGGTAGTGCTGGTCACTGCGGCCAAGGTCTTCAGATACTTGAGTCTTGGTCTTCCTCTTCCTTTCGTCCCTTGTACTTTTCCGGTTATTGCTAGGTTCTCCAAGCCCTCTTTCCTCATTATATGCCCGAAAAACGACAGCTGCCTTTTCCTTATTGTCCTCATGACTTCCTTGGTGTAGTTGGCTCTTCGCAGTACTTCCTCGTTACTTATATGATCTGTCCATGGGATTCGCAAAATCCTTCTCAGCATCCACATCTCGACCGCGTTCAATCTTTTCTCCATTTCTTGTGTGATTGTCCAACTTTCACAGCCGTATGTCAGAACAGGAAGAACATAACACTTCATTATCCTTATCTTGGTTCCTACTTGTATGGACGAGTTCTTCAGCACTTTCGACATGCGCTGGAAAGTCTCCTTCGCCATAGCAATCCTTCGTTTGATCTCGTTTGCGCATCTACCGTCCGATTGGATCATGCTTCCTAGATAGTTGAACCTGTTAACTTGCTGTATTCTTTGTCCAGAGATCTTCAAGTGACAGTTGACCTGTTCATTCTTCTTGCTTATGGCCATACAGAATGTCTTCTTCTGATTAATGCTAAGACCTTTGAGAGCACTCTCTTCAACAACTGTGTTCAAAATGTCTTGAAGCTTCTCTGCTGAATCTGCAATGAGGGTGGTGTCGTCAGCGTAACGAATGTTATTCAAATTGTAACCACCTACACTGAATCCTTCCTTTTCTTCGATGGACCTCATAATGTATTCGCTATATAAATTGAACAGGTCCGGAGATAGCACACATCCTTGCCTAACACCCCTTCTAATCTGGCAGTATCTTCCAACTTCATTGTCTACACGCACTCCTGCTGTCTGCTCCCAGTACAAATTCCTCAGTATTCTGATGTCTTTTCCGTCAATGTCCAGAGATTGCAAGATTTCCAACATTGCTTCATGCCTCACTTTATCAAATGCTTTGCTATAATCAATAAAACATACAAATATGTCTTGTTGCATTTCTATTGCTCTTTCGGAGAGCATTCTCATGATGAAGATGGCATTCTGTGTGCCTGCGTCTGGAACGAAACCAAATTGATGCTTGCTTATCTCCGGTCTGGATGCTCTACGCGTTCTTGCCATGATTACCCTCATAAGGATCTTGGTTACATGGCTCATGAGGCTGATTGTTCGGTGCAGTTCACACTCTGTTGTCCCTGGTTTTTTAGGCAAGGCAATGAAGATAGATTTAGACATTTCTGATGGAATTTCGCCGCTGTCATAGATTTCGTTGAGCATGTCTGTTACCTTCTCTATTCCAAATTCTTCCAAGGCTTGGATGGCTTCGATGCATATGCCGTCTGGTCCTGTGGCCTTGTTTCTCTTCATCTTCTTAATAGCTGATCGAACTTCACTTTTCATTATCTTGGGACCGTCGATAGGTTTCCTGATATTTGGTTTTCCACCTCTGTCATCTCTAAACAGCTCCTCTGTGTATTCAGCCCATCGTTCCATGATCTCTTCTTTTTCCATTAGTAAAGATCCGTCTCGTCCTTTGAGGCATCCGCTTGCAGAGCATGATTGCTTTCCCACGAGTTGATTGATTTTCTTGTGCATCGATGTTGAGTCATAGTCCTTGCATCGTTCTGCTTCGGCACATTTTTCGTTGAGCCATTCTTCTTTGGCTTCTCTGCACTTCCTCCTGATCTCGCGATTCAACATTTGATATTGATCTGAATCTCTTTGTTTGATCTTTTGCCGTTCTCTCATTAATGTCAAGATTTCGGGCTTCATCCACCTGCTCTTTATTTCTTTCTTGATTGGGGGTATTAGCTTCTCCGCTGTTGCTACTATGGCTTCTTGAAGGACTGCCCACTTGCTGGAGTCTTCGCTCTCGAGGACTTGAAAACGGTTTTTAACCTCAACTGCATACCGCTCTTTCATCTCTTCGCTTTCTCTAAGCAGGTTCCATTGGAGTTTGGCATGCGGAGTGGCACGCTTTAGCCTACGAAGTTTGACTTTGATAGTGCAGACAACAGGGTTGTGGTCGCTGTCGCCGTCAGCTCCAGGATAGCTCTTTGAATTTGTTACTGCATTCCGGAATCGATGGTTTATCGTGATGTAGTCAATTTGGTTTCGTGTTCTGTCTCCTGGATCTTTCCACGTCCATCTGCGTCGTGCAGGATTCATGAAGAGTGTGTTGGTGATGCTCTGATTGTTGGCTTTACACCAGCTGATCCATCGCTCTCCTCTTTCATTTCTTTCTCCGAGTCCAAACTTCCCTGTCACCTGGGGAGTTTCTTCGTTGCCAACTTTTGCATTGAGATCACCCATCACTACAACAATGTCTTGTGATTTACATTGTCTCATGGCTTCGTCCAGTTGCTCATAAAATAGATCAATGTCTTCATCTTCGCTTTCTGCTGTTGGTGCATATAGCTGTATGATGCTCATGTCGAACGGCTTACCTTTGATTCTCACCAGCATGACTCTCTCTGATAACGTCCAATATCCTATGAGACACTTGCTGAGTTCTGAGTCCAATATAATTCCTACTCCCTTCTCATGCCTGCTTCCGCCTGAGTATATGACCTTGTAGCCATCTATCGTGAAACTACCAGAGCCTGACCACCTCGTTTCACATAACCCCAACATGTTGACATTTAGCCTATGCATTTCTTGTTTGATGTTGTGTAGTTTCCCGGGTTGGTACAAAGTCCTCACATTCCACGTACCGATCCTTCGCGTGTGTTTGTTTCTGACAGTATCTGGATGACGGTCGGAGTCCACCTGTCGAACATGGATAGTCCTACCGAGCGAGGTGCTAGTCTTGCTAGTCCCCTTCACGCTGTTAGTGTTGGACTTTTTTCTGTGCATTAACATGACTTTCTTGGCATTTTACGGTGGTGGTTTGCCATTGCCTTCCACCGGTGGCTGGCCACTGATAATTAAAACGCCTCTTTGTGCCCTCAGCATACCACGATGCGTTTGCAGGTTGCGCCTTCTTGCCGTTGATCTGTAAAAGATTCCTCCGCCAATCTGCCGCTTCCTGACTTTATGCGCTTAGTGCGAGACGTGCACTATCACCAACAACAAGTTGTTGGCTACCCTCATGTCGTTTAGCCCGCCAGCTGAAGCGGTTTACCAGGGTGTGGCCGCTGCCGCGCACATGCAGCTACTTGGAGCCAGACATGAGAGTTGAGTGACTTCGGGAGCCCAGTGGGTCCATCCACCCGTAGGTCAGCTGAGGGTTGCCACTGGATGGTAACTCCCTCGGTACACCCCATACACCCCAAAAGCTAAAGTAATGCAACGTGAAAATAATGAAAAAATAATAAATAGATTACAAGCAATTGCTGATAGACCTTACAGAACTGATGACATACATTCTCTTGAAGATATTAGAGACTTACTAAAGCAACCACGAGGTGATGGGGCGATACCGCTGCCACCTCCAGAAGAAGCTGCTGTAGCTAGAGCTGAAGCTATGGAATTTGACTTAGATGAAGATTTAGATGCTGATATTGTGGAACAATATGGTAAACCTTCGGAACTAGTTAGAACAAAAAGTCGTTATGAACTGAGTGTTTTAAATGAACAGTTAAAAAGAGTAATCCGGGAATTAAATGTAAAAAGTGCAAGAAATCCACATTACGCAAGAACAAGAGATGAAACTGTAAAATACAGAAAACGAATTGAAGATATTTTTAGCAGTCTAAAATACAAAAAAGGTAAAGGAATCATGACAAATATGTTTGATTTAGTAGAGCGAATGCAGTTAATAATTGGTTCCATAGAATCTGGAAATGGTTCTAAAATACTTAAAAATGAATTGGCTGACATCCTAAATTACCTACTTAAAAATACAAAAATTAGTAAGACAATTTATAAGACTTTCCTAAATCTAACTAAGTAATAATAGATATGAATTTGATAACTCTGAGCACAGCAAATGCTGGTACAGATCAAAGCCATGTATTAAGGTTGAATTTAACTAATAATCTGACATTACATAAAAATTTGATTTCGTTAAGTCATTGTTCTATGTATTACAATTGGCCTAATTTCAAAAGAGAATATGGAAATACTGAGTTTCAATTTTTACATATGCCTACTATGACTTTATATCATGACATTATTCCAGATGGTTCATATTCAGTAAGAGATACTAACAATTATATCCACCACATCATGAAATTTCATGGTCTTCAAAATGCTGATGAAACGTTTGATATTAATATATATCCCAATACTGTCTACAATCGAGTAACAATCTCAGTGAGTGCTGATTACACCTTTGAATTTCTAGGAAATTTAGGTGTTACTTTAGGATTTGATAATACTCAAAGTAGGATTACGGGGACTGAAGTCAACGGTAATTTGGTACCAAAATTAGAAAGAGTCAATACCGTATTAGTCTATTGCAATTTAGTAGACAACAGGGTTAGTCACAACTCTAGCATTATTTATGCATTTGTACCAGATAAAAGTTTTGGAAGTTTACTATCGATTTCACCAAATCATCCACAAAATCGTTACTGTCTGTCTGTCTGTCTGTCTGTATGTATGTATGTATGTATGTATGTATGTATGTATGTATGTATTTATTCGCCACTTTAAAAAAAATACAAATGTTCAAAGGTAAATGGTATAAACCTAATACGTGATGTTATCCAAAATAGTTAAAAAATAAGACTAAACAGAAACAAAAAAGAACGAAACAAACAGGCCAGACGGTAATCTAGAGAAACGGTGGCAGGGGTAGCATAATAGAGATCATGAAGACCTTATTTTCATTATGGCCCCTTAACGCTAGTTTTGACTACATTGAGGTTTACTTTACTGATCAAGATGAAAGAGCATTGGATGTAGAAGACAACATTTTGGTTGAAATCCAAATTGCTGATACGAATCTAAATGTTTAATAATAATGAGGAAAACTATTTATTATCCTGGATATGGTTATGTGACTCAAGACGACAAATTTGAATATGTTGGAAATGGGTTATTTAGTGATGCATTTAACTCAGTAAAGAATGTTGTTACAAGCGGTGCAGCTAAAGATATTGCTCTAGAAGCTGGTAAGAGTTTTGCTACTACTACAGCTGAAAAAGATGGTGAAAAAGCTGGTGAGACACTTGTTGACAAGGTGTTTTCTAAGAAAGATAAGCCTAAAAAACTTGAAATAATTGAAGATAAGGAAGTTGAGGAAGCTCCAAAAGTGTCAAAGAAAAAGTCACAAGATATGCTAGCTAAAATCTACGGTGACGGTCTGTTTAGGATGTCAGGAAAGGGGTTGCGAAGGATATAAATCTAAACATATTAATAAAGAATGGATAGTGTAGAAATTGATTCGCTTTTTAATGACCAAAAGAAGATGAAAAAATATGTCAAGAAGGATCTTGTACGTGTCTACGATTCTGTTTTCGCTACAGGGTCAAATAGACTAAAATTTACTTGTCATACCGTTGTAAATAAACTTATTGATTATTCAGAAGCTTTTATTCTGTTTGAGGGTTATATTCACAGCACTACTGGAACTCCTCTTGCAGCCAATGACATTGTTTCGATTCAAAATGGGACTAATTCACTCTTTACGGATGTAAGATTGTCATTTAACAATAATGAAGTAGAACACAAACGCCGCCCTGAAATTAGTACGACTTGGTTAAATCTGCTTGAATATTCTCCTGATTACGCTGCTTCTAATGCTGTACAGTGGGGTTTTGTAAAGGACGCAGCGTTAAATGGAGCTGATAATGACGATGTGGCTAAATTGAGAGCAAACAGTGGTGACTACGACGTAGCTACTATAACAGCTGCTGCAGCTCCTTTACCAGCTAAATTTGTGGTTAAATATATGGTTCCTTTAAAATATCTTTCACAATTCTGTCGTAGACTTACATTTCCAATTATTAACCAGCTTGTTGAGCTAGAAATTCAAGTTAACCAAGCTGATCGTGTGATCTTTAGACAGGGTGGTTAAGCTTCTAAACTGGTTATGACTAGCGCCCAGCTTTTAGTTCCTGACGTAGTACTACCCACAGCTGAAAATGCAATGCTTATGAAGCAAATTAGCTCTGGAAAGTTTGTCAAGACACTTGAGTGGAATTCGGCTGACCCTGTAAAAGAAGGTGTAAGAGCACTTGCTGCAAATACAGCATTTGAAGATCTCATCGGTACTAACCTGACTGGAGTAAGAAAGATTATGTTTATGGTTCGTGATCATCAAGATGATCAAGAATATGTACAGACTGGAAGTAGTATCGCTGTAAACAATTTTAATCTTGATATTGATTCAAAGGATTTATATAACATGAATGTGGCAACTGATAAAGAAGTTTATAGACTTGTAGCTGAAAATTTTAATTCACAAGGACTTGATGTAAACACAGGTAGTCTATTGCAGTATACTACCTGGAAAACTCTATATAGACTATATGCTATCGATCTAAGTCGTCAAGAAATTTTTGAAAGTGATCCAAATGCAATTCAATCCATTAGATTTCGTGAAGCACCATCAGCTGCTGGTCACCTTTTCGTGATTGTATTCAAAAACAAGACAACTGGAATCGACATGGCATCACCTCAGAATACTAGGACAATCTAAATACTTTATAATAATTATGACAGATTACGAAGTTGTAAATTTTTCACTAAGTGAAAGCCAAATTATGAAAATAAGACATGCTATGAAAACTGGAGATAAAGCTGTAATCCAAGTTGGGATTAAACATGTTGCTAAAGGTAATGGTAATATGACATTACGTTTAACTGAAAGTCAGGTAAAAAATTTAAAAGGTTTATCTGGTGATAAACAGGTAAGACTTAAGCTGAGTATGACTCAACTAAAATCATTAGGAAATGATGACACAATTGCTAGGAAAAAGATTTAAAAAGTTACTGAATTAAAAGATAAGATGATAAAAAGGGAGAAAAAGGATGCTGTCAGTGATAAAATTAAGGAGCTTATACTAACTGTAACGCCAGCAGAAAGAGCTAACATTAATACTGAAATTGTAAAGCTGATGGCGCTATTAGATGTAGATGAGAGGGAAATACAGGATGGGAGCGGTTTTGGGGGTATCTTCAAAATGGTTTTCCCTTTTGTTAAGAAAGTTTTGCCAAAGGTTTTAGGAACTATAGGTCTTTCAGCACTTGCTGCGGCTACACAAGCGGGTACTGCGAAAGCTGTTATGGGTAAGGGTCTAAAACGTAACGGCTCTATTAGACTAAACAAGGCTGATATGAAACAATTCATTGAAATCGGTAACATGTGTGAGTGTAATAAGCTAGTAAAACCTGGATTTGTAAAACGGATGAATGAAGGCATCAAGATGCAAAAAGCTGGTTGGATTGGCACATTGTTAGCTTCTTTGGATGGATCAATTTTACCCTCTCTTATAGGTGGAAAAGGGCTGTTTAGAACAGTAGATGGGCTATTTAGAACAGGAGATGGACTGTTTAGAGCTGGAGAAAAAGATTGACTAGCTAGCGCTCATGGAAAAGCTCTAAGTAACTTCGATATTGACAATTATTTTGGATTTAGAGTTCACTATACAAGAGATTGTTTGCCTGAAAAGTTGAAAAAAAAAAGTATTTTTATTATTAATTCGGATGTTTTTGCTGGCTCTGGTAAGCACTTTGTAGCATTAAAAAATATTAACGGTGTTACAATGTATTTTGACTCATTTGGAATGGAGATGCTCCCTGAAGTATTGAAGTTTGCTAAGACTAGAGACGATTCCATAATTTATAATACTTATAGGATACAACATTTTGACAGTGTCAAATGTAGCTACCTATGTGTTGACTTTTTGGAAAATGTCTATGACTTTGATAGCTATAACGATTGGCTATTAAAATATAGCCCTCATGACTATGAAAGCAATGTAAAGTTAGTTATGGAACGATTAAATCTAAACCAAGTATAATAATGGATGTAGCCTACTGCGTCAAGTGTAAATCAAAGCAATCATGGAGTGGAAAACCAAAGCTCGTCAGAACAAAAAATAAGAGAATTGCCTTAGCTGGAAAATGTAGCAAGTGTAATACGAAAATGGTTCGGTTTATCAGTAAAAATAGTTTACAAGATGGCAGCGGTCTTTTGGGAAAACTGTTAGGTCTTCCAGGTGGTAAGGTGCCTGTACTTAATTCCATTCCCATTTTAGGGGCACTATTTTAGGTTTTGTTGTGTATCCGAAATAGCATGCGTCCGCTCCTATCGGACGGTTATCAGCCATGACAAAAGTAGTGAAGCAAAGCCTTTATGAATTAATTTCAGTGCACATTTTGCATGTTTTCGGTACATAAAATAACGAAATTGCTTTTTTCGGTTAATTATATCGATATTCGGTTAATCGTACACTACTAGTCAGCTAGAGTAAATTTTTAGAAAGCTGTCGGTGAAAATATTATCATCGTAGCTTTTTTGTGGATAATCGTTGATTTAAGATTTTATTATTGTTTTTATTCGTAGCACATTTTCTAGGGTTCTGACTGATGGGACTTTTTCTAATAATTACATTAACTCAGTTGTTATAAGTCGCAGAGACGTGGCTTTGAGCTTATTCAAAAGGAAATTTGATGCTGGAGATGATGGTGTTAAGTTTCATTAGCTACTAAGAGGGTGGTCTGAGTAAATAGGTGTGTGGGAGTATTTTTACGTGTTTATTAAGTAATAATGCAATTTCTTAAAATAAAGCTCAATGAGAGCTTTCAAATGATATATAATTTGCTTCTATAGGCTATGAATTGAGGGATCTTTTGAAAGTGAAACGAAAAGTTGAAAAGCAACTCTGAATGCCTGGAATCATCGGTATAGGTGTCGCTTTCAATGAAAATATGTTACTTTTTCGACTTTATTTATGAAATATTTGTACTTTTCGAGGTTTTTTCAATTATATCATCTCATATTTGTCTTGTACGGATAGTATGCAACATTATTTCTTGCGATTCTCCGGTGGTTAAATGGGAATGTTGATTAATTGAACGCATCTCCCAGATCCGAGTAACGAATAACCATACGCCCTGGCAGACTCAAGTACCTGGGCCATTATACACATAATTGCACTGCGACGAGCTCCCTATATTTTTTCCCTTAGAAGACTCAAGCAACGGTGGTCTAGTGGCATGATGCTCGCCTGTCACGCAGGCGATCCGGGTTCGATTCTCGGTACTTGCATTATGTTTTAGCTTGTGTTGTGAGCATTGGGGTCTTGCTGGTAAACATCAGTAACGCCGGTTCCAATGTATACCACCTTGTGTGAGTAGCCTCTTGCTGTGAGCCTCCGTGAGTGAGTATTCCTAATTCTTGGCAATTCCAGGCTATTCCTAGGTAGTTCCTAGGCTTTCCCAAGGTTTCCCAAGAAATCCGCAATCTAATATTATAATAACAAAAAATTCCTAGGCTATTCCTCAGAAATCCTCCATCTAATATTATAATAACAGAAACTATTTTAGAACAATTCTTCGAAAGGCTTTATTTGGGCAATTATTTGGGCTGTTTTGGGAAACCCACAATCTAATATAATATTACAGAGAAAATCTTAGGAAAGTTTAGGAAAGTTTTGGTCAAGTTTTGATAAAGTTTTGATAAAGTTTTGGTTTGGGGTTTATTTTGAGGGTTTTTAGAAATTTTGTTGGTTTGTAGTAGATGAAGTGGGCTATCAAAATGGTCATTAAATTTTTATGGTTTCGAAAACTGGTGTTTTGAGGGGTTAAAGGTGTTAAACTTCAGCCCTCACGTAATGAACGGCGTGAATGGAGTGAGGGCTGAAATTTGGTATGTTTAAGGGGTTAAAACGTCCGTTTTCGGAGGCTTAAAAATTTAATGACCATTTTGGTGGGCCACTTCATCTACTCATGTAACCCTATTCACAAAATGATACATTTTGCGCATATTTTAATGTGTTTAATTAGAAATCACACGTATATTGCATCAAACTAATTAGAAAAACGTATCTTTAAAAGAAGTACCCTGTAATCTCGCATATAGCGCCGCTCATTTAAAGGCGCCGGCGATTATATCCGGATAAAGGCGCCATTGCGCCTCTATCTGTACAGTTATCGATAATCAAGGCAATCTTTCGCTTAGAGACAGCAAATTTGCGATCATGCTCACGTACCCATTCTTCAAACAATTCTACCCATTCTTCAAACGATTCTCCCGTCATCCAACTTTTTTTCTTCTCCTTTAAAACATTGGGAGTTAACGGACTTTGCAATTGCGAACAAGAATAATATTTCTCCATATGCATTGCCAGCAGCCAACCCAGTGAGTCGAACTTTGCTGTGTTTCCCCCCTGAGCACTTTTCTCCTTTCAGATGTAGGGTTTAGTTGCGTAGACATTGGTAGAAGAAGCCGAATTCATCGCCATTGAATATGTTTTTCAATGCGTACCGGGACCGGATGGTTGGCAATGTTGCCTCCGTCCATGGTGCTGTCATCTCCTCAGTTACCAATTTCGATTCCCCGACAATACTTTTAAACGATATAAAGTACCTGAAATAAGATAAAACCTATCTCTGTACATCTCTCATTTTCTTTGTGGTGTTTACAGGCCTCAGAGAGGGGGCAAAATTTACGGGAAAATAACGCAGACAAGGGAAATTTGAGGTACCAAAAAAACCTCTTTGCCCCCCATTCACTCCAGAATAAAAAACTCCCAGAATTCCGATAAATTGTGTCTCCTCCCTTAAATATTCCTTTGTAAGATTCGAATGAGAAAGATTCGAATGGAGAAAAAACATTTGAATTTTTTTATGCAGCTATTTTTTGTGAAAGAAAGAAGTTTGAAAGGTGAAAGAAATCATGACAATGGCAGTCGAATTAAAGGTAGAAGAATTGTCAAACTTATTCCGTATGAAATTAATGCATTTGTCATGGGTTATCACGTTTATAAAAACAATTGGAGATGAATTTCAAGGTTTCATGGAGTCGACGAATAAAATGGAAAAATACGCAGTAGCTGTCAAAAAAAATGTAGAAGTTATTGGTCATCTCCCGCTCGGAAAGTCTGGAAAATTTGCAAAAACTGTTTTCTATTTTCTAAAGACTGACAGAAGCCATGGTTGCACAATTACCATCACTGGGAAAGCCATAAATGCTGGTGATGGCTTTGGGATGAAAGTTCCATGTAAAATATTCTTTCTTTCCGAAAGAAAGTTTATTGATATTTTACAAGAAAGGCTACCAAAACTTTTGTAAAACGTATGTAATTTTCCAAGAATAAAAAGAGTGGACTTAACTGTTTTTGCACTTTGTTAACCATCCCTCAGGCATGAAATAATTTGACACCCAATTCGTTAGCAAACTCGACAGCTTTTTCTTTTAACATCGATCCACTGATAGGAACGTTCTCACTACTTAGCATGAGTAGCCATTTGTAAACAGCTTTGTTAATTTGCTCATACTTTTCTGGTTTGATTCGTTTTGATAACTTGCCACTGTTGAATTGCTGGAAAATTTTGTTTTTGTTTTTTTTTCACGTTGATAAAGTTATACTTGGTACTCCATATAGGGAAGCAACATCTTTTGGTGCAATTCCTTTCTCCAGCTCCTTTAATGCTTTGTATTTGATTTTGCAGGACTTGTTCTCAGTACGACGTTTCGTCCCAGCAACAGACGCCATGATTGTAAAAATTTAATAAGGATCGTGTTTACATTTTGTTCGAATAACATTCGAATTATTTAAGGCCCCTCATACATGAATATCAAATATTCGAAAGGCTCCATTTACGGTTGGAGAGCCAAAACAAAGCAAAATAAAACCAATTTATGTGATTGAAATCATTTGAAGTTCTAGATAAATGTTGCGGCGTTCGAGTTATAGAGAGAAAATACGCAAGGGACAAAAAAAATTGTTTGAGTTAAGGGGAAATTCGAGTTATGGAGGTTCGAGTAATAGAGAGTTTTTTATGAGAGTTTATTAGGAAATTTTCACCGTGCCAGCGAAATCGTTCGAGTTAGGGGGAGGTTCGAGTTATTGAGAGTCCACTGTATATTCAGCTTTACCATTCGTTATTTGAACAACACCCTTGCAACTCGTAAAAATCTATCCAAATGGAAACTCAGTCTATCTTCTTCTTGCTCTTCCTGCTTTGAACCAGAAACCCTTCTTCATGTTGTTGCCGGCTGCAAAACGTACCTTCAGGAAGGTCGATTTACTTGGCGACACAACTCAGCATTACAGTTTTTAGCAGGTTTTCTCAAATCTCTTGAAGGTTGTACAGTATATGCTGATATTTGTAAATTCTTATCGCCATGTATGATAACTGGAGATTCCTTTCGACCTGGTTTGCTGTTAGTTACTCCACAAAGACAGTTATACATACTTGAATTGACGGTAGGGTATGCAACAAACCTGGATGAAAATGCCTCTCGCAAATATGAAAAAATCGTTCTTTGATTCGTGATTTACATTCCAGCTTTTCAAACGTCAGCTTCGTAAATCTTTCCATTAGCTCTTTAGGTATATTCGGTCAATCTTGTATTACTTTCAGTGAGATGTGCAACGCTTTGAACATCGACAACAAACACGAGCGCTTTCTTTCAACCAAACTTTCCAATATAATCATTCGCACCACATACTACATATTCTGTCGTAGAAATAAACCATGGACAAATCCTGAATTATTGTCATTTTAATAATGTTGTTAGTAATATATTTAATTTTGTTAAATAAGCAAGCCAATGCAAACTACCTTGATTAGTGAGGTTTGTAATTGCATGTGTTCGGATGAAAAAAATAAAGAGTTTCCATTATTATGCATTTTCATAAAGTTAGCTATTTGATACAATTGTTCACCGGGTCACTCCCAGTAACCTGGGGCAAACAAAGGTTTTAAGAGACGTTTTTACAAACAATAAATACTAAATAATACGCACATATAAGAATACAAAACACGATCATCAAATTTAGCAAAACGACGAATTCAGTACAAAATCAGTATAGAACTATATGTTTAAATAATGTTGAAAAAATTTTAATTTTAAAGTTAATAAAAGGAAGTATAAAATTGTCCAGAGAGAAGAGATAAAAAATTCTTTCAGAATTTTTATATTGAAAGGGTTTTACGTCAGATATGAGCTGTAATAGTTATAACAATTTTTTGAATTTCTTGAAGCTGTGGTTCCCCGGTTATTTTGTCTAAATATTTTTGTGTTCCTTTTTTGATTATCCCTAATGCACCTACTATCACGGGGATTGCTGTGGTTTTAAGTTTCAACATTCTTTGAATTTCGATTCCAAGTCCTTATATTTGCTAAGTTTGTCAAACTCTTTCACGGCACTGTTTCTGTCAGTTGGAATATTCATATCTATCAAGGTGCATGTTTTCGATTTTCGATCTTTAATTACTATATCGGGTATGTTGGCTTGGATAGTCCTATCTGTGTTAATCGCGAAATCCCAAAGAAATTTAACATCCCCTGATTTGATGACTAGTAAAGATTATTAATATTATTATTATTGTTATCATGGTTGCTGTTATTTCACTCAGTATTACATGGTTAGTTTTGTTCTTTAGATCTGGTTACGACTAGTAACCTTAGGTCTATTGGTTCTCTTCATTACATGTTATCTTTCTTAAAAGCCGAAGGGAACTCCACATTTCAGTGTTCTGCGTAATATTAATAGCCTTTCCAAAGAGAATACTTTTTTACAATACCTCTGTTCTGATGTTTGTATCAATCTTCTTTATCCATGTTCCTAATTTTGTAAAAAGACATGCCTAGTGCACCAACAACAATGGCGATGATTTCAGTTTTTTTCATTCCCCAAAGGGTTGAAAACTCTCGCCCTAGGTCCTGCTATTTTAAAATCCTTTCTTGCTCTTTATTAGCTACTCTCACGCCTGTGTCGATGATCTTACATTCCTTTTTCGGCTTCTCAATAATTACCCTGGTCCCATTCAGTCCATTCAGTCCAAGTCCCATTATATCTTGGTCTCTTTATTTTCAAGCACTCCTTGTGGCTCATGCTTATACTATTTCCGTTCTCCTTCAAAACCATACATACCACATAGTTTCCAATGAGTGATTTGGGTAACCCTGTCATGCCTTGCCTTGTATTGTTTCCGAGCAAGTTTATTATATTTGGCAACGAGGTGAAAAGTGCTTTCACCTTTGACACAACAGAATCTACGGGATGGTGATCCAAATGTTTTATCGACATAGAATTTTGAATAATATGTCCGTAATACTTGTTATTGAGCTGAGAAAATCATTGAGACTAACGCAGATTTAAGAATTTCTTATTCGATTCCACGATTTAGTCACATCTACATCATCATTTATCTCTTAAACAAATCGACCATACAGTTTCGTTTCTCTCCACCTAGGCTTTAACTCACGTATGAAGGTCGTCTTCAACTCATCTGGCTCTATGCAAGATCCTATATCAAGAATGTTGACCCTTTTATCAGTTGAAGTAGTAATTCTGGACTTTGGTTAATATATCGTTCTAGGTTATTTTCTTCAGGTCGGATTCACCCTTCACAGCTGATTAATCCTCTGCCACTCCCATATGTCCCTCAGGTCCTGTCCATATCGCTTTTGGGGTGCAATTTTCTATGTATAGTCATACGTTTTCGTGTTTTCCTATCCATTTGCTTCAATTCATCTTTAGTCCACCTTATTATTCCTCTACTACATCTAAGAAATGAAACAGCACATGTATTCGCAGCAATAACCTATTTTTTTTATTTAGCCTTGACTTCAAGAGCAGTTTAAATTATCTGAAATATTCTTTACAACACCGTTCCTTCATGACACTACTTTATTGTAACTCGAGCACCCTAAGATATTGAAATCCATTTTTCTCCCCTTGTTTGATAAGGTTTTCCTTCGGCAGTTCAATTCCACTGGATTTTACGAGCTTCCCTCTTTCATTATCATTACAATACATTTATTTATGCCAAATACCATACAAATATCGTTAGTGAACAAATGTACCGTTTTTATTAATGAATCTATTTGGTCTCGCGTTTTACCAAATAATTTCAGGTCATCCATGAATATTAAATGATTTATTTTAGTATTTCTTTCTTTAAACTCATACATACTCAGCTGTAAACTTCCGCAACATAACAAAATAATGGGATGATGCAAAGAACAGACAGGAGATAGTAGAGGGGAGAGACTATTACCATGGAAAATCCCCCTCCTAATATTGACTGTTACTAAATATTCCCCAGATGAAATTAGTTTGGTCTAGTACATTATTCATGCTACCTTCAGAAACCCTTGATATGTTTTACAATACCACACATTTCCATACATTCAACAATCCATGAATGGGGAGCTATATCATATGCTTTACGGTATTCCACTCAGGTCATGTACATACATACATACATACATACATACATACATACATACATGTTGATTGCTCCATGTAAACAGATGATCGCCGTCTTTTGCGTCAACGTCCGAGTTTTCACCCTTCTTGCTATTTCTCGAGTGACCGCGAAGATGACATCAAACCAGCAGTCGATTTACAGCGCTTGCAGCAGAAATGGCAGATGAACTCGAGTGTCCTCACAGGGTTGATTGCATCTGGATGCGGAATGCAATCTTTGTGTATAGCCATGTATCTTTTCAGTCCCGACACTGACTTGCATACTTTACTTCAAATTACGCACCACCAAAAGGTGTTGCAATCAGGCCTTGGGGCTAGTGCAGAAATAGGCCACCTCTTATGCAATTTCAAGTGGATCACTTAACCTGCTTTAGAAAGTAACATCCTACCACAGGTCTTGCATTTCCAGCCGGCAGTCTTGAAATCCAGCTGCCTTGCTACACCTTTCCTTAAGTCACTTTTTAGAGCTGCGTGTGCCAAGTATCGTTCGTTTACTACGATACATCCTGACAAAACAGAACTACGCCACTCGTTGCAACTGACAGCCTTGTCGTCCCATTTTTCCACATCCATCTTCAGTTCCTTTAGGTTGTACTTCACACAGTATTTAAACCTTTTTTTTGGTATATGCCGCCGACCTTTACCTTGCGATAATTCACCATAAAAAAGCTGTTCAGGCAGTCTAAAGCCATCCATGCGGATCAAAGGCCAAGCCCAGCTCAGTCCAGCCCGGCGCGGCACAGCGCATTTGATTCTTGATCAGAATGTTTTCTATGCTAGGGCAACATGCTCTCTGTAACACAATAGTGTTGGGTGTAAATGAGTGCCATTTTATGCCAAGGATCCTCCTCAAGCAATTTTGGTGAAAGTATTCAAGCCACTTTCGGGGATGGCGATAGATTATCCATACGTCTGATGAATATAGCAATGCAGACGGCATGCAAGTCTGGTAAACTGTCAGTTTTGTATTTAAGGTTACAACTGTCTGATCATAGCCTTTTCTCAAGCTGACCAAAAGCAACAGCAGCTTTCTGCATGCGCATGTGTATTTCAGAGTCAAGTGAGCCATCCTGAGACAGCGTACTATCTAGATAAACAAATGTATCAACAACACCTAAGCTAGAGTTGTTGACTAAAGTGTCAGGTTCTGTGTAACGTGCACCAGGAGGAGGAGTGAACATGACCTTCGTTTTCTTCGAGCTTACGGTGAGACTGAATGCAGTGGATGCCGCAGAAAAGCGGTCCATTAACTATTTCATGTCGTTTTCAGATTGCGCGACAAAAACAGCATCGTCAGCATATAGTAATTCACGTATGAAGGTCTGTCTAACTTTTTAACTGGCATTAAATCTTGAACACTTTGAACACTTTACCAGTTGTTCGGAAATGGAGGCCAATTCCAAAGTTGCAGTTACAAAATGCGTAAAGTACCACAACAGAAAAATAGATAAAGAACAGCGTTGGTGCCAGAATATCACCCTGTTTCACCCCATTGTCTATCGCAATTTCCTTTGACAGTTTCCTGTTAAAGCTGGCACGGGCTTTCATACTATGGTGTAGTTATTTGATCAGGTTAACAAAAGTAGGTGGACACCCAAGTTTCCCCAAGACCTTCCACAGGACATCGCGGTTGACTGTACAAAGACTTGATACAAAGGCATATGTTGCTCTAGACACTTTTCTTGTAGTTGTCTGTCGGAGAGGTCGCATCTGCTGTGCCTCTTCCAAGATGGAAACCACATTGTGATTCAGGTATAATCATCAACGGACATATATGCAGCACAAGTCTGTTAAGCAGGATTCTTGCCAAGAACTTCCCCACAGATTCAAGCAGTATTATCCCACGAAAATTATCACATTCAGACTGCGCTTAAACCTTTGAACAAGAAAAAAAGAATACCATCAATCTAGTCTTGGGGAATTGGATTCCCTTCCAAGCAAGCACAGATGAAGCGGTGTACCAAATATCTACTTTTTCACCTCTTTTTTGAATCAGCTCCACTGGTATGCCGTCTTGGCCGGGTGCTTTATCAGCATTAATCTGTTTAATGGCCTTATCACACTCTTCTCTACAAGGCACAACATCTAATTCTATTATCAAATCATATTGAGGTATACTTTCAATAGCAGCATGGCACAAGGTCGATGGGTTGAAGGACAAATTGGTATACTGATCTTCCCAACGTTTCATGATGTCTTGCGGGTCTTTGGTCAAGGATGATCCGTCTTTTGATTTGAGTGGAGCAAAAGAGGACGGAGAGGGACCAAAGACAACTTTTAAAAGAGATAAAAATTGCTTCATGTTGTGTGTGTTATAGGCTTCCTGGATATCAGCTGAGACTTTGGACCACCACTGTGTTTTCATCTTTCTCAACGCCCGTTGTAGAGGTGCCTTATGTGCCCTCAAAGTAGCATACATACATGTACAAACATACATTCAAACATATATACATATATACATACATACATACATACATATATACATATATGCATACATATATACTGGCTGGTAAGATAAAGACATGATAATGGTAGGAAATTGCTGACTTAGTTCCTTTTGCTGGGCCTTCCTTGCAAAATGTTGTTTTCAAAAGTGTCATCCATACTGGCAACATTCTGCATTAATTAAGTTGTATCGCTATCCGGTCAGGGTATGATGTTGTCCTCTTTAACCACAAAATGTGGACATGGTATGACGTTGTCTTCTTTATGCTTTTTCATATTGAGATTTAGATTTAGCTTTATTACTATAATATTGGCTACCACTGCTCAAAGTATCATTCCAGAATCCTAAACTATCCTCTGCATTTTGTTCTGACCTATCATATCTAATACTTCTATCACCCTCCTGAGTCAATCTCTTATGATCTGTGCTAAATAGGGGATTTTTTCTATACCAGTTTATTCTCTATTCATATTCTTTTGTTTTTGTTACTGTAGTCGACAATCGTTGTCTCATTTCCTATATTACTACAAGAATTCCTTTCCCTCAGCTCTGTACTTTTGATTATTTCTAGCTATTTTCTCCTTGATTGCAATTCTCCTTTTCTTTCTTGATTCATTATGCTGATACGGTATTGTAGCTCCTTACTATCTCGTTCAATCCTTCTTTTTTACCATGGTCTTTCTGTTGATTTTTCTCCTTTCTCTTCTTCAGTCTTAGCTTGTCGGCAACAGATGTACTGATTGCTCTCATCAAATTGTTAGTTTGGGTGATGTTACTTGTGTCGATGCATCCAATAACTTTATTCACTTTTTGAGCGACAAAACTCAGCTTCCATCGGTTTTCATTCTTCAATGATGTTCTTTCTTTATATTCTCTTTTTGATATTATTTCCTTCACTCTTTTTCGTATTCTTTTCTTTACGTCTTTTAATTTTGCAAATTTTTCACTGTGTTCCGTATAAACTTTGTCATTTACACGTGGTTTATCTAAATCTCATTGTTTTCAGTATTCAGATCTTGACGTTGCCTCTGGTATTTCGTGTCTCTGTTGTATGTCTTCAGTTAATATCCTCTGTATTCCTTCCATTGCCAACTCAGTAAGCCAACTATTCTTTCTTACCGGCCTAGCCTGATTCGTCATACCCTGTTTCGTTGACGAGAACATGCCTCGCTCTTTTCATTCCTTGTAGATTCCGAGTCCATAGCCTCCTAAAGCTACTCCATTATCCTCAGTAAGTTTGCTATTAAAGCAGCACTCTATTATTAACACTTACCTCGTTATTCCGTTTTCTCCTTAACTTTTCAGCAGTAACAGCAGCTGAAGACGGAACCTGTGCTGCAGTGCCACAGGACACCTGCCGGACGAGGGGTCTTCCCTTTTTATTCCAATTCCATTTTCGACGTTATCTTGAAAATTTTCTTGACTCATTTTGCACTCAAAAGAGGTTGTGTTTTAAATTTCACGACCATCGGTGTTTTTATCGTGACACCATAACTAATGGGGGTGCCCGCCAAAGCTTAAAGAGTCTTCCCTACCCATGCGACGGACCAGCCCTCGCCGCATGTCAGCCTTGTTCTTCTTCATGGTGTTGGGGAGCTAAGAGAAACTACACCTTTCTAAAGGGTGTCTTGGAGGTAGTTATGGCAAAGGGTAGCCTCATTTACCCAAGTTGAAAACTCCACAGCCGAATGAAGTTTAATGTCAATACCTAGGTCAGATATTATTAACCCAAGGTGCTAAACCGTTTGAGTGGGGCTTTTTGTGTCTATTTGGTTGTATTTTTGTAAAAATGATTACGAATTTCATTGTTTGAACAAAAAAGGTAGTCGTCGGATTAAAAGTGCTCTTCTAAGAAAATCCTCAGTATTCTTAGAAGAGCACTTTTTTTATTCTTCTAAGAATATCCGCTGTCTTAGCAAAAAGGCCGAGAAGCGTATTTTCATATATGACGCCCGAATTAAGTGCTCTGGGGATTTTCTCCTTAAATGCGAAATATGATGACAGTCTGTCAGAGATTTTGAAAATAATTTTTCTATTAGAAAATGGGAGAACGTCACAAAAACTGCGAAATAGGTCATTTTTGATTGTTCATGGTATTTTTCCCCAAAACGGTAGCACAATAATGAAGTCTTTTTTTCGAACAGTGATAACGGGGTTTCGTGTTTTATACATTTTATTTACAAAGTTGAACATGTATTTGCCCACAAACTTCAAAGGATGACCATTTATTATTATTATTATTATTATTATTATTATTATAATCTTTTTTCACATTTTGTGTCTGGCTGTTCTTATTGCCGAGTTATATGCTGACAGACGGGTCATAACAAATGACCATGGGCTATCAGCATTTTCTTTCTCAAAACTCCAGTACTTTTCGCAAAGTCCTGGCTGCTCCCAACAACGTAGTCTTTTGAAGTACTCCTAAGTTGCAGTAAATGCCAAGTTTTTCAACCCACTTTTCAAATCCTTTGGTCACAGATCCCAGAACTCCAATAGCAACAGGAACAACTTCTACTTTCTTCAGTTTCCAGTCTTATTATTTCTGTTTTCAGATCTTGATACTTTTCTATTTTTTTTCTCCTTCTCTGGCACGTTCCCATCCGCCGGTACTGTTAAGGCAATGATTATTGCCGTACGTTCCTTCTTTTCTACCAATACTAAATCTGCCCTTCTTGCTTCAATCACATTATCACACTGGATATTTACATCCCACGACAACTTTACATCATCACTCTCCAAAACTCCTTCAGGGGTATGCTCGTACCATTTCTTACTGCATTCCAGTCCTCCTTTCTTGCATATATCCCAATGGGTCTTCCTTGCTACAATATCATAACGCCTCTTGTACTCCTTCTGAGCTAACTTCCCGCATGCACTTACAATGTGTTGATACTTTCACCTGCTTCGCCACACAATCGATACAGGGGGCTTCCAGCCGTTCTATCAATCTAATACTTCACATAATTTGTCCTGATGGATTGCTCTTGTGCTGCACAAATCAAGGCTTCTGTACCAACCTTCAACTCACATTTTGACAACCATTCCCAAGTCTTCACCTTATCTACATCATCTGTCAGGTCTCTGACAAACTGCCCATGCATTCTCTTTTCATTCCATGTATCTTTCGCTTTGTTTTCATTACTTGCCTTAGGATCCCTAGCTTCCTCCAGTTCATTTGTATTTAATTTCTCGAATTTGGCTACACCCTTCAAAAGTTTCTCTTCAGATTTGGCCACGTACACTTTCAAACTACACTGCTCTTCTTTGACACATCGTTCTATACTTATAAGATCTCTTCCCCCATCTTTTTTTTACACATACAGCCTGTCAGTATTACTCTTGGGATGGAAAGCTCCATACATTGTTATTGTTTTCCTTGTTTGTCTGTCTAAATCTTTAAGCTCGTTTTCTCTCCATTGTATAATTCCCGCTACATACCGGAATATAGTCACTGCCCATGTGTTGATAGCCGAAAACTTTGATCTAGGTACCAGCCTTACCCTTCTTTTGTGTTCCTTTCCAATCGCATCTTTCATTTCAGCTTCTTTGATTTTATCTAATTCCATAATACCTAGATAAGTGTTACTTTCCTCCCCAACCTCTTTCATTATCTGTCCATCAGCTAACTTAATTCCTTCACTTCTAATAATCATTCCTCGTTTCAATGTCAAAATGCTTTTTTATCCCAATTGCACTTTTTCATTCCAAATTCCATACCAATGTCGTTGCTGAACATGTGAACGGTTCTAACAAGCATACTCATCTGATATTCAGTTTTCGCGTATAGCTTCAGGTCGTCCATAAACAATAAATAGTTGACCTTGTATTTTTTCTTTCCCCATTCATAAGTCGCATTCACTTTCCGCAATATCAATGACAATGGTATCATACTAAGGGCAAATAATAGTGGTGATAGACTATCTTCACTGTTTCATGCTTCTTCCAAGAAAGTTCCTTACATTCTCAGCTATTTCAAACATCTTCAAACATTTGCTTATCCAACTATGCGGGACCAGATCATAGGCTTTTCGGTAATCTATCCAAGACATGGACAGATTCATACGCCTTTTCTTGCAATCTCTGAGTACGGTTGTCTATGAGCAGGTGATCTTTGGTGCCCCTACTTCTTCGCCTATATCCTTTCTGTTCATCTGGTAATATATAGCTCTCTTCTAGATACTGGTACATTTCATCTACTACAATACCCGTCAAAAGTTTCCACATTAGTGGAAGGCAGGTAATGGGTCGATAATTATCAATCGCTGTGCTTTTCTGTGGGTCTTTTTGACATAGCACAGTTCTACCATGTGTTGTCCATTGAAGGACCTCCTCTTCTCTTAACATACCATCAAGTTGGGATACGATTCTTTCATAAAGAGCAGCGAAGTGTTTAGCCAATATCCCTGCACTCCATCTGGTCCTGGTGCTTTCCAATTCGGAAGTTTCCTACTTTGCTTTTTAAATTTCTCATTGTTTATTTTCACCCTGTCTTGTGTGTATGTGTTTTATATCACGATCTATTTCTTTCTTCAACTCTTTTAGCCATATAGTAGTTCTATTGTGCTTCTCCACACTCCAATTGTCACCCCAGAATTTTGTACACTCTTCTGCATTAGGTACCGCCTTTGAAAAATTGGAACATTTGTTAAATTTGTCGTAGAACTTCTTCTGATCCAAACCAAATATCCTATTTTGCCTAAACTGTTCAATTCTGTCTTCTTATCTCTTCAGTTTTCCACTTTTTGCCACCATTCTCTGTTTTATTTCTTCTAAGACAGTTTTTATCCCCTTTTTGTTCACTCTGTACTTTTCATTTAGTTCTTTGATTTTCTTTGTCTTCTTCACACCTAACTGTCCTTTCTGATCTCTTTCCAGTAACTTAACATCATCTCTCAATTTCCTTATATCACCCTCTATTCTCCGTTTGCACCTTGATTCATTTCCTTTCTGTCGAACACCTGTTTTCAATCCAAATTTCTCTGTGACCCATACACTTCCAGTTATGATCAGATTGTTTGTTTCTGTGATGTTCCTGCACTTCCTGCACTTCATTGCTTCATTTACTTTCTTAACCAGAATTTTGAGAGTTTTTGTAACTTTTTGAGCATGGTTCCATCACTTTTTTTTCCTTCTACTATTATTGCTTTTAGCCTTTCCACAATACCTTTTGTTTCATCACTTCCTTCCGTCAATCTCTGTCGAAATCATTTTTAACCACATCTTGCCTTGGCTCCACCCTATCTCTTGCCTCCTCAATTGGATCATCCACTTCACTATTGGTTTCTTCTTCTTCTACCTGAAGCTCTCCTTCATTCTCTAAAACTTCAACATCAATCTTTCTTTATATTTCCTCCAACTCAAGTTCTGACAACCATCCATTTTTCCTAATTGTTCTTTCTTGGTCACATATTTGCTGCTCCGTTGTTTCAAACATTCCTCTTTCCCTCCATTCTCTAAAAATGCGTTGTCTGTACCCTCTAGTAGGACCGTTCTCATCAAATGAATTACTTCTATAGAAGCACTCCATAATGACTTTGTTGATTTCTTTACTCCATTTCTTTCTAGCAGTAGTAGGATGAAGACCGGGTTCTCGCTGCTGTGCCGAGAAAGAACTGCCGCGCGTGGTCCCTTCACCTTGAGTTCCAGTCCCATTCACGCCGTTATTCTCAATACTTTGATTGGACATTTCATTCATGAGAAGTTTTAGTGATTTTTAGGTTACACAACCACCTGTATTTTTATCGAGACACCATCTCTAGACGATTGCCAACCAAGGCTCAAGAGCGCTTCGCCTGCCCGTGAGACAAACTGAACTCCACCGGACTTCAATCAGGTATTTCAAGGTCTCAAAGTGGGCTAACATGTGCTACAACTTGCCCAATGGTGACCTGGAGGTAGTTGTGGCAAAGGGTAACCTCATTCGCTCACGTCGCAACTCCACAACTGGGTGCAGTTTATCGTCATACCCAGAACGAATTATTATTATTATTATTATTATTATTATTATGATTATTATTATTCTTATTAGTTTAGTAGTAGTAGTAGAAGTAGTAGTAGTAGAACTAGTAGTAGTAGTAGTAGTAAGTAAGTAAGTTTTTATTTGCCACAAACATAAAATGAAAAATGTTTACAAATGTTTAAAAAAAAGAAAGGCCTAGAAAGTCAATCAATTACAATTTAAAGTTAATTTACAAACTTTTGTATAAATTAATACTAAAAAGAATGTTGCATAAAAATATTACAATTTGAGTTAAAATAAAAATAATGACAGATCACCCCTAATTGAAGTGGCAGGGATAACATTGAAAGGTCAAACTGACCTTATTTCCATAATGGTCCCTTAAGAGGTGATTTTTTAATTGAAAAAAAGGGAGATAAAT
>RDPX01000276.1:962128-974628 GCA_003991215.1 Morbakka virulenta
AATTACAATTTAAAGTTAATTTACAAACTTTTGTATAAATTAATACTAAAAAGAATGTTGCATAAAAATATTACAATTTGAGTTAAAATAAAAATAATGACAGATCACCCCTAATTGAAGTGGCAGGGATAACATTGAAAGGTCAAACTGACCTTATTTCCATAATGGTCCCTTAAGAGGTGATTTTTTAATTGAAAAAAAAGGAAGATAAAATTTAAAAATATAAACGTGTTTTAAAATGAGATGTCCTTTTAGAATGCCTGACTCTTTATGAGAGTGAAAACATGAGTTGTCAGTAGTAGATATATATATTGTCTTCTTCTTTCTGTATATTTTGAAAATAGTATTCTTTGGTCTTGTGTTTAAAAGTGTTGACATTATTAGTGGATTTCAATTCAGATGATAGGTTATTCCATATTTTTGGCCCTAGGTAAGATAGGCATTTTTGGCCTACTACTAATAGTAGTAATAGTAGTAGTAGTAGTAGTAGTAGTAGTAGTAGTAGTAGTAGTAGTAACAGTAGTAGTAGTACTAGTAGTACTAGTAGTAGTAGTATTAATAGTAGTAGTGATCTTAGTAGTAATGAGAGTAGTAGTAGCAGTGGTAGTAGTAATGGTAATAGTAGTAGCAGTAGTAGTAATGGTAATAGTAGTAGTAGTAGTAGTAGTACTATTAGTAGTAGTAATAGTAACAGTGGTAGTAGTAGTAGTAATTATATTAGTAGTAATAGTAGAAGTAGTAATAGTAGAAGTAGTAATAGTAATAGTAGTAATAGTAGTAGTAATAGTAGAAGTAGTAATAGTAATAGTAGTAGTAGTACTAGTAATAATAGTAGTAATGTTAGTAGTGGTAGCAGTAGTAGTATTAGTAGTATTTGTAGTAGTAATTGTAGTATTAGTAGTAGTAATTGTAGTAGTCGTAGTAGTAATAGTTGTTTGTATTGTAATCGTAGTAGGAATATTACTAATACTAGTAGCAATTATAATACTAGTAATTGTAGCTGAAGTAGTTAAAATAGTAATAGTCGCAGGAATAGGAGCAACAGCAGGAAATATTTTTTACGTTTTCTTACGCATTTCTTATTAAGCTTGGAAAGCATCAGAGATCTAAAGTAATTACCTGTTCTTTTATTTTTAAATTTTGCTATGCAAGAAAATACTGACAAAACCATCATTAAAGTGTTTACCCTTTACCACCGCTTTTTCATCAGCTTTAAGTGACCTGTACAATCGTAAAATACATAAAATATAATAAAATGTGCTGTAAGTATTTATTACTCAAATTATTGCAGCAGGTAAACATTTCAATTTTAAACCTGTGAACATGTTCTGTTTGTATGCATCTTATTTTCAACTAATAAGGGCGTAATTTGTGTTGATATTACTCAAGTCGGAAGGTTTCTACCCCTTTTGGGTTTTGTGTTTGTTATGCTGGCAGTAGACTTAACTGCCTGGATGTTCAAGACAGACAACCCTAGTCAAGGGCAGTGGTCTATGTAGTAATGATGGTTTCATGTGGTGCAGTTCTGTTTAGCTTCTTGTTCGAGTTTTGTGCGGTCGGTGTCGTGTCAAGAAGTATGGTTTCCATTGAGTACTAATGTCAGGAGACCATAATACAATGCGATGTCACCAGAATTTGATATATGTGATATGTTGCATATAGGCGGTGTCAGTCTAAAGAAAAAACCTCTAGATTCATCATTTATTATGACTTTTTCAATCGTCAATCACATGTAATTATTGGTTTTATCACAGTGCTACGAGAAGGACTTTTGCAAAACAGCCTCTGGCCTAGCATAGCAATACTTGTTCAAATAATAATCAACGATGGACCTCTCTGTTGTTGGCTTAGAGACTGAGCATCCACATAACCAAATAGAGTTTGATACGTTTGCAAATACAAGGCGTGGCATGTATACAAAACCATTTTGGAAATACAATGGTGCCTAACATGCACGTCAAGCCATATCCTATGTGCAAGAATTTTACTGGTTGAGGCTATGAAAGGTCAGGTTTTGACACAACCACACATCAAATACGAATGCAAAGCGTTCAAGAGTACTAAGAGTGTAAAAGGTGCTGACATGGATGCAAAAGAAACAAGTCACAACCTTCTGGTGACATCCTTCTAGCAAACTGTGGCTAAACATGACCTAGCATAAAAAGTATATCACTGTTGGGACGAAACCCATCAAAGTGCCTGTCACCTGGGGGAGGTGGATCTCCGGCCGTCTCCAGGTCACAACGATTAAACACAAAATACATCAGTCTGCATAATTTTCAACAAAGAATGAAATCAGATGTCAAAACACCTCTGTCAAAATGGCATTTTACCTGGCCTTAAAACGTTATACAGTAAAAATTTATTTATACAGGCATCGCTGCAGGGAAACATTTGCCTTACTTCCATAAATAAGTCACCAATATTAATTTAAAGGCCGCATTAAAAACAATATAGTAATTTTCAAACATAATTTTAATAATCACATTACTTTTACTGTCAATCCAATTACTCGGTCTGGACAATAGTTTTTGACGTATTCCTAATAATTACAGTTGACGCACTGCCCATCCCATGGTTACACACTTGCGTCTTTTGCAACATTTTATAGAACTACAAATGACTCACACATAGTCGTCGGAGCTCAAATGGGAACAACAGCGCATGCTTTAAGTTGGATTCAAAATATTCAAGTTTCCTGTTAAGTCAGGCACCAGTAAAAACAAATGATCTTTCTGGGGTAGACAGAGAATACGTTTTGCAAACAGATGTATTTTTCCAGCAGTTATTGTTGGTTACTTGTAAATATACTACGTTTTCACTACAGGAAAGAATCGATTTGATTCGGAAACTGACAGAGTTTAAGAGTCGAGCAAAAGTATGATTTAGCTTAATGCCGCGCAGGATAGCATTGAAAAATCAATTGTTGAGGATTATTTGGATGATAACTACCAAACCGGATCGTTTTGATTATATACCTCAAGTAAAATGCCGCTTTTATAGCATAATTAATTACTATAAGGCTTTTTCTTTTCATAAGACTGCCCCTATTCGACCGGTGGATATGTACCAACGTGTCATGCGTCTACCGGACAGAAGATTCTAAATTGAGGGGCCAATCGAACGCAGAACAAAATGATTAAAAGATTTATTGCTTGTAGACCTTCCCGAAAAGCTTGTAATTATATTCTTCACTTCTTTTTTAGCTACCAAAGAAATGCAAAAAAGTGTCTCGTCTTATTAGAACAAGAAAGGGGACATCTCTTGAAATGGCTGGTGACTTGGTGCAATATGTAATCGATAACGATTATAATGTTTCCCTTTTACGATCTATAGGTCCAGAGTTACCATGGTATATTCATCGATGGTATGAGGTATATACATTTTTGGTTGTGTTTATCATGCTGTTGATATTTGTAACATACCATAACGTTTATTTTTATTGGACGTATCATTGGTTTTAAAAAAGTGAACAATGAGTAAAATGAATTCTGTTCAGACAAACATTGGAAATAGATAATGATCTTCATTCTTTATTTTAGTAAGAAGAGCATCTGTAAAAACAGTAAGCCTCGATTTCATAAAGAAAATTGACTTCATCAGAAGATCAAACATTGGTTGAAAAACCTTGCCAATTTTGTAAACGTCAGTATCAGCACCAAGACGAGCATTTTGTGGATTATTTCAGAAAAAAATCTCAGGGAAACGTGTAAAATCAACATTTCGATTAAAAAGACAAATCCATATTACATACACAAATTGATATTTATTTGACTTAGCGATGATTTTAAGGACGTTTTGAGCTTGTCTCACCCGAAGCCGAATAGAATTACATGTGCAAGATTTAATACTACAAATTGTTCACAAGCAATACATCATTAATTACCGATTATATGATTTCTAAATAGGGAAAGTTGTTGACATCATTAAGTAAGTGAATAAATAAGTCTTAAAAAGATACAATGGAATGGAAGAATTTTGTTGGTCATGTGTCGGACAGTCCCTAAGGACTAGTAGACTTTCTTGTATCAGCAAGACCCACTTGTTGTTGTTTGAAATACAAGTCTTATGACGGTGAGGCATGACCAGTTAGATTAACATGGTCCAACGACGCAACACTCCCTATACATGTTCCCTTTTTGTTTATGCCTTAATGTTCACTGCAACGAACCATAACGTAACGTGAAGATTTGTCGTTATAAGTAGCCTGGCAGCTACAGCATGTGAACATGTAGGCAGCAGAAAATTAAATTTGTGCAGGGACGCGATCTTCGAAAGGGAAAGTTTCTTTTCCTCCCTTAAAAATAAAGCATAGTTAAATCAATATAAACTTGTATGTATAACATGAATTTGTCTCATTAAATGGAATGCCAGTTTTATACTGATTAGCCTGTTTTTTCTGAAATGATCCTCAAAATGCTCGTGGTGGTACTGATATTAAACAGACGATTAGTTGTAACGGTAAAAGGCCAAGACATGATCAAGAGAAGCACGAAAACAAACTTTTTTATGTAGAACTGATCAACAAGGATATTTCAAACACTAGTTATATTGTATGTACGTATGTATGTATTTATTCGCCACTAACAAAAAAATACAAATGTTCAAAGGTAAATTGTAAAAACCTAATACATGATGTTATCCAAAATAGTTAAAAAATAAGACTAAACAGAAACAAAAAAGAACGAAACAAACAGGCGGGACGGTAATCTAGAGAAACGGTGGCAGGGGTAGCATAATACAGATCATGAAGACCTTATTTTCATTATGGCCCCTTATTANTCCAAAATAGTTAAAAAATAAGACTAAACAGAAACAAAAAAGAACGAAACAAACAGGCGGGACGGTAATCTAGAGAAACGGTGGCAGGGGTAGCATAATACAGATCATGAAGACCTTATTTTCATTATGGCCCCTTATTATATTTGTATACATTAAAATACAAATGATTGTTTAGTTAATCACATTCTTAATGACATGTCTTATTAAAGTTACGGTGTCAATTTCATAAGAATAAGAGAATATCGAAACCATATTCTAATTCCGTAGCCATGCCAATGAAAAAAAAAAGACAACGAAGGAACAACTGATTCACTATTTTGGAGAAAGTTAAGAACAACGAATTTTAAACAAATTCTGGTTTTTATTGAAAAACGAAGGCTGTCGGTCGGTATCTTTGTCATTTCCCTTATCTGGTAAAAAGACAAAATGTAATCTTTATTTTTCCTTAATAAGTAATATTTAATTTACATCTGTTATGTCATACTTTTTATCACATTTTGACCTGATCATTATTAGTCTGTTTTGCTTGATTATATCATGGAAGATATAAATACTCTTTTTAGCGAGAAACTTGATTTGAGTTTTACCAATCCCTGCCTTGCATATTTTGTTTTTCACGAATGCTAAATAATCTAGTTAGGGTTTTGTTAACTAATCTGCTTCTGTATGCAAAATAGGTAATATTTGCCGAAAGCCACTTGCATTAAACATTATGTCGAATTTTTTATGTCATTATATTATTCCTTGGCTTCGCTACATTGAGTTATAACTATTCTCAGACCAAAAAGATTTTCTACAAATTGTTAGCACTATTTTTTGCCATTGTTTTGAGAGGTGCCTGCGATGATTTAATTTTTGTTTTTTTAAATGCCTTGATGATGGAATGAAGATATGCTGTTATTTCTTGTTTAGGAAGAGGCCGTCCACTTTAATTCGCCAACCAAAGTAGCAAGCTTTTTACCCATTTGTTGTTCCAACATACACGAAACATTGTTATTTTCATTCGATATAATGAGTTAACAATGTCCTTCCCTGTTAGTATTTTAGCCCTCAACTTGGTTACAGTAGACATCCCTTTTGGTGGACCTGCATTATTTTGTATTTATTAACCAGATCATTGAAAACCTATCAAAAATATATTTTTGGAATTTTAAGTGATACAGAAAATCTGTGAAACCAGAAATTTACAAAATTCCCAAAATTTTAGCCCTTACTCAAAATTATCAATTTACTTCACACACAAAAGACTATCATTTTGAACAACTTTACAACACATGTTTATGGAATTCGTGAAATGCGAGTAATTATTTGTAGAATACAAGAATATGTACTGGATTTGCATCGATTTTTTAAGTTCTGTTAATTTTCTGTTCAACTGCAGATTTTACTGCACCTTGTTTCACTGCATCGTTTGCTTAAGCAACATTTTGTATGGCGATACCAGAACAGATTCATTTGCTGTAGGGATCCTTGTCATTTACTACTTGTGACAGTATGCAGCTTATTTTTGTCTGGTATGACGGAATTTTAGGAGAGTCGTGAAGTCCAGTAGAAACAACAGTGCATTGGTGTGATTGACTATGACACCAGAAAACCGGTAATGTGACAGATAAGAGAAATACTGAGTTGTAAGAAGCAAGTAAAGTTTTTATAACAGTGCCGTTGTCAGTATGGTGACCGAAGAAATTTATGCACTAATTAATTTAGTGTAGGGCAAGGTTTTGACAATATGCCGATTCGAGGGTTCTCTTCCAGTGTCACGCTCTGTTAACTGAACTTGTCTCGATTGATACTTGATGAGCCTGTCACTCTTTTAGCTTTCCATCCTATTCTGTAATTCTTCTTTCTTCTGTTAGTAAGATATTTGAACAGCTTATAAAAAGCATATTCATGACATTCGTACAAAGCCTATATTTCTTCCCTTGTTTTCAGTACGAATTTAGATGATTTAGGTTAACTGCCGATCGTTGAAAGCAGCCACGAAACGTATGTAAGTTTATGGATAAATCAGCAAAGGGGGTGCTGTAGCTTTGGATAAGCTTTGATCAGGTGTGATAGTGGCTTATGAAGCTTTTTGGTAATGGTATTTGTCAAAATGGATTTGGTATCTTTCAGTCATTTTCTCTTCGTAAAATGCATGTCACACTAGATGAGATTACATCTTAAAGGTTGGAATTCCTGGAGCCTCTATTCTTGGTCTATTTCTTTTCATTTCTTACATCCAGTGACCTTCTTGGTAACATGCTTTAATTCATCAACGACAATGCCAATGGTTCTTCCTTGAACTTCGGCATAAGTCACAAGAGAACTCCATATTAACTTGTGAAACTTATATACCTTATTAAATATGTATATACATATATACATATTACCTTGTATATATATATAAAAAGTAAAAGAGAAAACTCAAAAGTTGTATACAGAACTTAAAGTTTCGTGACTTACACTCATCAGCTATATTTAATGAGTAGCCAAACAGAATACTCGCATATTTCTGGTGCTCAAAAGATTTACGATGTCAGCACATCAATCATCAACAGGCTCATACAATATTTGAAAAGCACCCCAAACATCGCTGCATAAAATACATCATTTTATACGCCCCCTGATAATGATACCTGAACTCATGTAATTATTGCAGTTGAATAGCGACATTTGCAATCCAGGCTATTCAAAGCGTGCTTGCTGCAATGGCGTCACGTGAAAATTAACTCTGACCGTTTATATAGAGTTGGGGTTTTGTTATTGAGTCGTGTAATGCAGAGCTTTTCTGGTTGAAAAAAATCACATTGAAGCGTTCCACACAGATATAATGATGACATTAAATTATGCTCCATCAAATTTACATCTTAATGAAAGTCCGTCCAAAATCACGAAATATTTGGTATATATTCTGTATATGCTCAGTATATGCTCATATACCGTGAAATAAATATGGATGCAAAAAGCATAGCTTCCTTTTATATGTTAAAGACCAGCTTGTGCCAGAGAGTAGTTTCTCTGTACTATTTTTTAAGCAAACGCGCGGCTTTTATTTGAGAGCAGCTTCTGTTCAAAACAATCCGTTATATTTCTGCGCAACTATCACACGGGATTTGTGGCAGTTAGCTTTCTTATGAGAGTAAATTGCTGCTTCCTGTTTTTACTTCGTAATTGTACAAAAATGACGTACCCAAAGTTGTTGCTAGCGCCAGGAATTTGGTAAGCTAACGCTAAATATAGAAGTAATTTAAGCGGAGGGGGAAAGATAAGAAAGCTCGTAGGAATGAAAAAGAGAACTTCTGCAGCAAAATCAAGGGGAAAGATGACGTGTTGCGATTGGAATACCTGGATAGACATACTGAGACCGCTGGCATGCGTCAACATATTCAATACCAGAGTAGAGTAGAGCCAAGTAGAGAATACAATATACGTCCAATTCATAAACAATGATTCGTGAAAACTATTACAATTATTTACATATATTCTCACCATAATTTGATTACAAAAATAATACGTTTCATGCATTTTTATTAGAGCATTTGCTAAAAAGACTTGACAGTTCTTTGATGCAAGGGATCAGTTTCTCTATGAATACAATGGCATAAAATGGTAGTGTAACGCAAAGTACACTGCGGAAAAACTCACTTCATATTATACCGTTAACCAGTTGTATACCATACATACCCCAATAATAACAACCAACAATTGTTATCATTATTGATTTTATTAACTTCTTCAAATTGGAAAACAATGAATAAATAAAGAACCACAAAATTAACAACTTGGTGACAACATTTAGACTAAAAATACCAACATTAACAAAGAGCTAAAATCATTGATCAGTAAAAGTACGCAAATGCAATGGGATCACATTTTCATTTATTTCTATTTACTTTTTGACTGAAATTTTTTTGCCAATTGTGGACAATTGCCAAAAACCCGATAGTAAGCCAACCAATAATAAGACAAATTTTATACAAATCTATGCTTTGTATTTGCTTTTTCTCTATTCTTTGAAGGAAGTATTTAGTACCTACTTTTTTCCACATCCCCTCTCATCCCCACCCTTTTTCCACATCCCCTCTTACCCCTACCCTTTTTCCAAATTCTCTCTCACCCCCCACCCTTTAGTAGTGACATCCCACCTTTTTCTTACACTCACAGTTTGTCTTCATGTAAATACAAGTCCTCTTTCGCAATAATTATGTATTGAAGAAAATAACAAAGCTGGACTTTTCTAATGCTAGACATTAACAGAGTACCACTTATCTTCACCGCTAAGTGATGCCAATCCATGTCGTCTGCTATGACGTCTTAATTCATTCAGTCTAAAAAAGTTCTTGTAGCAAATTTTGCATTTAAAATTTCGAATTCCCAAGTGACGTCGCAAATGCGTATTCATATTTGATGATTGTGTAAATCTTCTTCCGCAATATTTGCATTGATACGGTTTTATTCCAAGATGCGAGCACAAATGTTTTCGCAGGTCAGTTTTTCTAGTGAATACCTTGCCGCAGACATAGCAGCTGGTGGTGTTTTTTGTAAGGACTGGAAGGTAATTATCACGAGATATAGTACCCGATCTTGTACTTCCCATTTTGTAAGAAATACTATATGGCTTTTGACTGACAGGTATCTCAAACTCTTTCTCCAAATATTCTGTTATGGATTCATCAATTGCCTCTTTGGATAAATGACTGTTTGAAGAAGTAATTGCTGGAGTATTCCAATGACCTACACTATATTCACAACTGTTTCTTTCAAGTGAGCATTTCTGCAACTCGACTACAAACCGAAGAAAACAAATACGATTACATTCAGCTTTTTATTTATTGATTGATCAAACAGTATCTCTAAATTAACGTTATCAAATTAACTTGTGGGAAAGGTAGTCTTGTGACCATCAACGGAAGCACAAGACAACCTATAGTTTATTTGGTAAAGCTATGTATACAGTTCCATGTGCATAAAAATGTGTTGCCACCTCACAGTCCATCGGTGCACATTAGAACTCCTGAATTTTTGCACTCCATACAAAGACCCTCATCATCTACCATAAGGGCAGTAATGTGGAACTTTACTGAATGTACACCCCCCCCCCCCAGAAGCAGAGACAAGGGTACTGAACAACACAAAAAAATTATAAGTGGTATATATATATAAATATATATATATATATATAAATCCAGTGTAGTATACAAAATAACTAGACAAATTTAGCAGTTACTACTAGTTATTTTGTATACTATACTGGATTTATAAACGCTCTGGAAACATTGAGCACTCTTAGTGAAAATTAGTATACTTTACTAATGTTACTATATATAAATGGATGGATAAACAGCTAGACAGATATAATGATTTAACAAAAGTTTTAATATTCTGTATTAACTGTAATATTCGAAGTGCTCCGTCATCAGTTGTAATTGTAATAGCAGTGTATTGTTATTACGTTTAGTCTTGTACAAAGGTATTGCAGAGTACTGTATCCTACAGGACAGTGTTTTATGGTGTACTGGAATTTAACAGCTATTCATGTTTAACTTTGGTTGAAAAGTACAAGACAAGGGATAGTTTATTTGATAGAGCGATAGCCATGTTAAGCCATGTTAAGCCATGGACCGTAGTTAAAAATCTAATGAGTATAGGTGATCTTTTGTTACTGGCTTTTTCTGTCTTGTTTTTAAATGATGTACTTTAATATATTCGAACAATTTGTTTAGTTTAGGACAACAAGCTAGAGTTACTTTAGTGTAGTGTTATTTAGTTTAGTACAGGTACGATTGTAACAAAAGTTTAGTACAATATAGTCTTGTAAAATTTAGTGTGCTTTACGGTGCAACGTGGTGTGAACTTATCTAGCTTTTGATAGGAAGTGTTGAGTAGTGGTCGAGAAAAGATCCAATTAATGTGATGTAAGTTTTGATATTGGAAATTACTCGCAAGGTCTTGAAAAGTACGGGTCATGGTATGGTCACAATGCTAATTACCTTGTTTTGTGTCAGTTACTAATTCTGTAACCGCAGGAAGAATTTCTTTCATTGAGTTTTCGTTTCCTGTGAACAAAACCAAATCTATCATTTCGTGATGATATCACTTCACTGAAAATCACTCAACTCTTGCCGGCACTTACCATATACGGTTTACTACAACACTGAGGCCCAAAGATCTCATAATATGAAATGTATCGAGGCTGGTTGCTTTTCTAGTTGTATCTATCTGTCCCTAATTACCAAAGTCATAGGAGAATTCAAAGGATTTTGAATAAAAACCAAAATGAACGGAAAACATAGCTGGCATTAGACTGAACTCTGACCAGTTTCTTTATCTTGAATGGAAAGCGCCATTCTGTAAAAGGTTCAGTCCAATATAAGCATAGATTTCCTGCAAATGGATAGTTTGTTTGCAGAACTGATCTGCTTAGCAGATTAACTCTGATAACTCATCTGGCAATATGATCATGAAAATTAGAGGGTTTTGTTCAAAACCATTAATGTACAATTTAGATCTACTATTAATTTGTTTTATAAGTGCTTTACTGTGCTTTGCACTGCATTGACTATTAGTAAAACTTTGGAACGTTAGATCTAGCCCTTGGTCTAATTAATTATTGTATTGATTATTTGAGTCGTTGCATTAAAATGGCCTTAAGATATATTTAAGTTGCTTACAAGACTGTTCAAAAGTGTATTCTGAACTAAAGGCATTTTCTTGAAATGTTAAGCCACCTGTTTGTTATTTTATTATTGTGATACACTGTATTTTATTATGCTAAATTATTATTTAAGTATCAGAATAGCAATAAATATACATCCTGTTGATTGCAGAGGTAAACACTGCATCACAAATCAGATAACAGCAATGCTGAAAAACAATACAATTTACCAAATTAAAACTAAAACACAAATGAACAAAACGATCTTAAATAAAACACCGTTTGAAATTTTACAATTTAATAAAAGATGTATCAACGGAACTGAATATAACAAAAAAAAACAATTAAAAAATATTCCTTTAAGAAAATACAAGGAAACAAAGCACGAATTAGGGGACAATTTTTAAAATTTTAATCACGCGTTTATGATAGGAAATATACCACATTTTACTTATAGTCGTTTTATTATTATTAACTTTAGCACTTAAATGTTTTTTTATTCATGACTTCGTGTTACTCCATGTTAAGTCCAAAACCTTATCGTTAATTAAGTGTAACGCTAAAAGTTTATTTGTAGGATGAATACAAGGAAGAAGCTACCAAAATCGAATACCTCGTACCACAGAGGATATATAACTGGTTTGCCCCATAAACAGCCTTACTTGCTCTAGACGATGCTCGAGACGACGACAGAACACAGCAAAACTTTATACACGTAAAGAAGTATAGGTCTTTCATAGGGTGCTACTATATAAGTTTGTTTATTTTTTTCGGAGTAACAATTACTCAGACACGCATTTGCTTGTCCACCCAAAGGATCACTATCTTGTCGCGATTGGGAGGCTTGTGTGCTTTGTTGATTCTGAGAGCTATGTTGCCTGTAACCTTGTACTCCTGGTAGGGCCACCCATGCCAGACTGGTCGAAGGGGAGAAGCCAGGCTAAATGTGATTCCTGGTCCTCCAGGTTTGGGCTTTTGTTTGGATTAACAATCCACTTCATAGGAGCCTTATATGCCTCCTGGCATGGAGAGGATTAAGGGAAGAGCAAGGTCAGTTGGTTGTGAAGCAAGTCTGTAGAAT
>RDPX01000276.1:979628-982853 GCA_003991215.1 Morbakka virulenta
TGTGGCTGGGGATGTGAGCTTAAAAGTTATTCATGGTTTCCTTAAAGATTTTATCTGCTATTTTATTTGTGCTAATTAATTAAACTGTGCACAGCTTTTTTGTATTTATTTTCATTTTTATGGCAATAACTAACGTAACTCTTTTCTCCTACTACATTTCGAGAGAGTTTTCCCATCGTCAGGGTTACTTTGGAGGACATATCTGTTAAAACATAGCACAGAAAGGGCATACAACTCGTGACATGATAAAAGCATTCAAAGCTATGATTTTCACTCTGTCCGTAAAATCCATAATTTTCAAGGCAATGTTTTTATTGGTTACCAGTTGCAATAACTTTATTTTTAACAAGCCACGAGCATATAAATATACCAATCAACCCTATATTTTTATAACAGCTGATTGCTTTTTTAATTAATCTTGCAAGGCTATCAATTAAGGTAGGAAGACGAAGAGAATTGCGAGCTTGATCTCACATCTTTTATCGCATAAGTTCGGAATAGTTACCGATCAAAAGAAAGAACGACGGTAGAAGAATAAGGGATTGACAGAAAGAAATTTCCATTCCAAGTCTAATTTCATAGACGACAGATAAATATCAAAACAACAATGGCTTCTTGCGGTTACCAGAGTACCAATCTGGATGGTCCTTTACGTCGGCTTAAAGTAGGTTATCAGATGATCATAATGATGATGATGATAATGATGATAATGAAATACTATGAAATTTATTTTTCAAATAAAAACTTTCATCTCTTCTAAACACTTTCTCAAAACCTAAACTTATACCGCTTTTGGTTAAATAACGTTGACTTGATATCTTTTTGAATAAGCTTGTTATCATGCTACTTTAGTGAATACTATCTAACAACTGACTTACTTCAATAATCTTTCCAAGTGGCTCATTATCTTTTCGTAACAGAGCAAATCTAGGATAAGATTTATAGCAATCCAAGGCAATCGCATTAGAATCAAAGGCTTCAAAAGTCATCAAATTGGAGGTCGGTGATATTATGAGATATTGCTAATAGCAGAGTGGGTGTGTAAAGAACTGAAATCGTAAATTATCAAATTTAATAGAAAATAATAACAAGTAATTGTAATTAAAGTTGTTTTTTTCAGACACCTGAGATTTAAAACATTTTGAATTTAATCAATTTATATATTGACCTGATACGCATCTCGACATGTGCGCTTAGCCTCACTTTACATATATTACTTGCTATGGACACCTTTGCCTCGTATATGCAGCATTTTCTTATTCAATGATAAGTTATTAATTATTTCATATTTCTTATCCCTAGACAAAATAGAAAATGGAAAACAAAAAAAAGAAAAAGAAACCACTGAGAAACTAATAAAAAATTAATGATTACAACTGCCTCATCCTCCTGAGTGACTCACTAGTACATAAAAAAACACACACAAAAAACCCTCCGTCATACTTAACCTATGTCTGAGAAATTTATCTATTAAAAGAAGATAAAGATTACTTCATGGTAAAAACATTCCTACTCTAATTATTTGTTTTGTTCTTATGGTTTAATCGTGAAACCAAAACATAGTAGTCTGTGGCTCATTTCAATTGCTATCTTATCTTAATCTATATGAATAAAAACGTCTAGAAAGGTTTTTGAAAGAAATCTAGCAATCTTGGCTGAGCTTCAATAGATTTAACGTTTAATTGATAATAAACTCAAATATTCGGTTGCTGGAATATAAGATGTCAATGTAGAGTTAATATGTGACAATGCGGAACGAAAACTTGGCAAGAAAGAGGGAAAAGGTTCAATTGAGTAAAAACAAAGTTACTCTACATTATTTTTTAAAAGAGTGTGTTAAACACTTGACCACAAAAGAACTGTTTTGAAGCAGAAGAGCTTTAATTACTTACTGGATTGATCTCACTCAAACACTTCTGTCTATTTCACGTCATCTGCTTTTTAGGGCCATTCCTCTTTCAAGAGTCTCATTCTCAATTCCGTTGTTACTGGGATTTCCATTAATATCCATTCCATGCGAAATCCTCCACAATCTCGAAGATGAAGTCAGTAGAGATGCTTTAGTTGCTCCTTACACCTTGGCCCATTATGTTAGTCATCGTGAAACTGGTGGTCAATCCGAACTCTCTACATGCATGCTGAAACAATTTATGAGTTGCTGGAGTGTATCGTCTGATTGTTTTATCAGAGATGCATCATCAGCAAAGTGCATCTCACGTCTGAGAACCTGGTGCAATTTGACTTTTCCTGGAATGCTGGCGAGGTTTTAAAGGCTGCCATCTCTTCTAGTATGCAGATACATTCCATCATCTAACTAGTTAAAAGCGTGTAATAGCAACAGTGCGAAGAAAGTGCCAAAATGTATTGGGGTAAGAACACACCCTTGTTTCACTCCGTTCTTGCGCTTCCAGTTCTAGAACCACACTGTACCCTGGCATATACAGGCTCGACAAGTGCCTGCAATCTGTTGAGAGCAAAGGCCTTCGCAACAGTGCTCAGGAGGGAGATTCCATGGTAGTTGTTGGGGTCACTGTCATCACCTTTGTTCTTGTACAATGAGATGCCGTTGGCATTGCGCATCTCCTGAGTTACAGTTCCTTCTTTTCAGGATTGATTACATCAGGTCAGATGCCATCTTTTCCTGGAGATTTCCTGTTACCTAGTGAGTTACAGTCACTATCAAAAGTTTAAGACCACTCATGGAAATACGTAGATTTCTCGGTATGAGATTGTATTGCATCATCCTACTGTTGAGATTGTATCATACTAATTGTTTGCGCTCTGGTCGCTCATTACACGTTCTTCTTTAACACTGTGGACATCTGAATCGATTTTACTTTAAAATTTTTTTCACTTTTTATACTTCTTATTGCTACAGAAATGGGTCGAAAAAAGTCCCTCAGTGAAGTTCAAAGAGGTCAAATTGTTGCTCTGCATAGAGAAGGACTATCTGAAAGGAATATTTCTACGAAATTGAAAGTCAGCAAAACTGCAGTCTACCAAGCAGATAAAAAGTATCAGCAGTATGGCTGCTACAAAGACTTAGATCGGAGTGGAAGGCCAAGAAAAACCACTGTAAGAGATGACCACCTGATGAAAAGGATAGTTACGAGGTCACCAATGAGTTCCATCAACAAAATTCGAGCTAATTTGGTGGAAAGAGGTGTGAGTGTAAGTCGCATGACTGTTTCCAGACGTCTTTCACACGAATTCGGTCTAAAATCC
>RDPX01000276.1:983617-1007811 GCA_003991215.1 Morbakka virulenta
AAATACTGAATATCAAGGAAACAACTATCAATATGGATGCAAATTTAATCAAAAGATACTAAAAAATATGACATTTGTGTGTAAAGGAAATATTATCCACAATAAATCAGTTTTAATACAGATATATAATCAGTTGTGTCATTTCAGAGTCAAAATTAACGGTGGTCTTAAACTTTTGGTAGTGACTGTATTTGCTTTAGTCAATTCCATCTCTAAAGATAGGTTGTCAAGCTCGTCCAATGCAGGTTAGTGGTACTGTCTGCAGCTGCGTCAGTGACTACACTTTCACTTGAGTGGAGCTCTTGGTAATATTTAGCCCACATCTCCATTTGCGTGTTCCGGTCAGATATGATAGTGCCTGTTGTCGGCTTTATTGTAGCAATCTTGTTTTCACTTAAATTGAAAACCTATCTAATGCCGTCATTTATGCCATAGATGTTCCTGCGGTCAGCGAAAAGTTGGATCCTCTGAGAGAGGTTCAGCCAGTAGTCGTTTGTGTAGCGTCGAGCGATTCATAGAGCGTTGTTCCTAACCTTTGCCAGTGCAAAGGGTTTCTTCTCTGAAGGCTCTCTCTTATAGTGAAAGAGCGCTGTTCTCTTGGCCTTAAATGCCGGCTCCAGTTCAACAATTCCTGCTTGGAACCAGTTTGCGTTTTGCCTCTCTCTCTCTTACTATAGATGTACATGGCGGTGTCGTAGACATTGTCCCGGATGTGACTTCTGCTTTCTTTAGCTGGTAGGGCAACCTTACTGTGCTAGCTGAATGGAGCTGAAAAAGCGCTCCCACGGGGTCTGAGATTGTTGTTCCGGCAATGTTAGTGCGAGGGCCCTCTTTTTGGTTTGTGCGGTGGATCCACTTTGGCTTGAGACTTGCTTCGGTGGAGAGGTGCCTTGCTGGCAACTACAGGGTAATCAGTGCCACATCAGGTCTGTAGCAGCTGCATATGCTTAGTACCCTGTTCAAAGAGGGTTTCCTTGTGCTGATGAGATCCAGCTGGTGGCAGTGACGGGATCTGGGGTGCTGCCAAGATACTCGGCGATCAGGCATGGTTAAAAAAAGGAGTTTGTAATGTAAAGTCTTAGTAGGAGTACAACTTGCGAAGCCTCTGTCTATTCTCGTTTAGCTTTAGGTATTACGTACTTATCTAATGTTGTCTAGGGCACATGTTACAAACCGTTTTATAAGCTGAAATTTACATATTTTTTAATAATCTTCCTACATTAATACATTTATATATATATATATATATCTGTATATCAATATATCAATATATCAGTATATCAATATCTCTTTCTCTCTTTCTCTCTTTCTCTCTTTCTCTCTCTCCCTCTGCCCCTCCCTCTCTCTCTCTCTCCCTCTGCCCTCTGTCTCTCTGTCTCTCTCCCCCTCTCTCTTTCTCTTACTCTCCCTGTCTCCATTTCCATCTGCCCAAGACTTTTCAAGCCTTTTTTTCCGATTAAAAATTAAAATGGAATCTGCCAAATATCAACCTACCTTTTAGAAATACTAAGAAATAAAGATATACTTTTACTTCTTTGACGACTGCAGTTAAAAAAAAGTTAATCTTGGTTGGAGGATGAAGTTACTACTGCATAATACTGTAAATTGAGACGTTTAAGTTAATATGTCAATTCTGTCAATAGGTAATCTAAATACTAATAAATTTGGCTTTATTAGAGCTTTAATAAAAGGCTTTAATAAAAACTAAAAATCGTAGATATACAAATAAAAGGTTGGTTTTCCAGTACAAATTTCTATTGACATAAAGATTTTGAGTTTTAATTACTTCAACAAAAAAAAACCATAAAAAGAACACATATATTCATGATGAATACAATACGTTTCCTCTAAAAAACATAATTACAGATTTAGTTTACTAGTTCATTCATACTTTAGCAACATTAACAGGTACTTTTGTTGCTGTTCATGCTACTAAAGATAATTAAATACTACCTCCTTTTGAAGGAACCCCTTGTCCTACTCACTATCATTGTTTAATATATTTTTTAAAATTATCATTGGTAAGAACAATACAAAGCATTAAGCCATCAAGCATATGGATGTGTGAAGAAGAAGAAGAAGAAGAGGAAACAAAGATAGAAAAATTTAAGGCAAGAGATAGGAGTTACCCTTACACTTAAATACATTCAGAGGGCAAAGGATTCTACAATGTAGATGAAAGAAAAGCAACTAAGAAACTACATTCATAGAAAGATTTATTAGACCGAGGAATGGAAGGTGATAGAGGATGAATAAATTGAGAGAAATAAATGACAAGAGATGCAATAAACTGACTTTGTACCAACAAGGAAAACATTTAATACAAGCCATATTTTGTATTTTATTAGCATTATAAATATTATCATTATTATTATTATCATTGAGTGTCGGAGCAATACGATCCTACAAAGGACTCAGGGGTAGAGACCCCAGCAAATCCATCCGACTCCCAGCCCGATAAGAGTATCCCAGAATAATATAATCTTATTCTGAGATAAAAATATGTTACACATGATAATAATAATAATAATAATAATAATAATAATAATAATAATAATAATAATAATAATTATTATTATTATTATTATTATTATTATTATTATTATTAAGATGATGGATTCTTTTCTTTCCTCTTGAAATAGCTCTACGCATCCGCTCACAAAATCTATTACTGTCATCACTAATAATTTTGGAATAACAAGGGAAATAACAATTAGTTCACTGACTTAGGTTGTGCACAGGACATTGCCTAAAATCAGTGAAAAATATCAAGAAATAAAGAGCAGATTACAAAATGAAAGTGCAAAGGTGGGGGGTGATTATCGATGAAGGAGAATTAATGACCATCATAGATGGCAAAGAACAACCAGTAACACTCGCTAAAAAACACTGAGAGTCGTTTACAAGGTTTCCATATCTAGGCAGCACCATAGCAAAAAGTGGAGAAGTGGACATGGGCATAAAAAACTGCCTATGCAGAGCCAGTGCTACCTTCAGATCAATGACCAGCATTTGGAAATTTAGGTTGATTGAAATTAGAGAGGATCCTGTGCACGAAGATAGTTCTCTTAGCACTACTGTATGCCAGAGAGACATGAAAAACCACAAGAAGAATTAGAAAAAAGCTAGATATTTTTCATCTAAGTAATGTAAGGAGGATTGTTTGGATTAAATGGCGGGATACGATTACCATTAAAGACATTTTTGGAGGACGGGAAAATATCCACTGCCTATTGTTGTAGAAGAGAGAAGGGGAAAGGTTGCAGGTCATGCTTTACGACAGCTCAAAGAGGGCTTTACCCATAAGACACTATCACGGTGACCAGAAGAATGTTGAGAAAGCAAGACCACACCAGTATGAACGTAACAGACTACTGTTAAGTATAACCAATAAGGACGTGGATTAAAACCACTAGATGTGTATTTGTTTGTAGTGTGGTAAACAGTTTGCATTTTTAATATCTAGATTGTTAAAGCTTGATCAAGGATTGGGTTTTCATTAATTTATTGTTGCCCACAAAAATGCATCATTTTTTTATTTCATCTTTTACCTTACGACTCGTCTCTTACATTTTTCTTAGCCCTATGTTTTTCTTTATCGAACTCATTTTTAAATTTCTACCAAAAAATAACTTATTAATACAAGTTTGGTTACTGTCATTAGCATTATTATTATTTTGATCATCATCATTATTAATTTGTTTGATATGTTTTCTCACAGAGCTTTAGTTCTACATTCATTGTTATTCCAAGTTGATTAATACAGCTTTCAAAGTTTTACGAGACAGTTCCTAACGCACCCACAATCACAGGGATAATTTCAATCTTCTTCATTTTCCACAGTCGAGCAATCTCATCTCTTTGGTATCAGTACTTAACAACTTTCTCCTGTTCTTTTCCAAGCATCCTCACATTTCCAGGTATTGCGACATCCCTAACTTTTGTCTGTTTCTTATTCTTATCTATTACAACAATGTCTGGTTTTCTCGCAATCATTTCTTTGACACATTGCATTAAAAATTACCTTACTTGAGTTGTTCTCGGTTACCTCCTGAGGTCCGTGTTCATATCAACTTGTAGCCACTTCTAGGTCTAACTTTTTAGTAATTTCTATATATTTGAAAACGTTATTGTGACGCTTTAGAAATTCTTTTCTTACAGCACACTCACTTATTATATGGTTAACAGTTTCATTTCTCATACCACACATCCTGCAAAAAGGTGATTCTCTAGTCTTAACTATGAAATGCTTGATGCTATTCGTTCTTGTGGCATACTCTCGGGCATTAAATATTATTGCCTTGGTATGCCCTTTCATATCACACGATTTTAGCCATTTCCAAGAATTTTCGAGATTCTTTCCCTCTTACTCTCTATCGAATTTCTCATACATTTTCTTGTCTTTCCAGGAATTCAGTTTCTGGTCTTTTTCTCCCTTTCTATAGGTTTCAGGTTTCAAGGAACTATTAGTCTGGATTGTTCCATTCCTTTTCACAGCATTTATCAGTGGCTCAGTTTGCTGTTTAACATACCAACCAAGGTTGTTTTCTTCACCTCTGATACACCCATTGGAGCCTATTAACCCTCTTCCTTCTTTACTCAGGGGAACATATAGTCGATTTGTGTCACTCTTTGGAATAATTCTTTATTAATGGTCGCTATTCCTTTCGTTTTCCTGTTCATTTCGTCTACTCGCCAATCCAGAATCCTTGCACCATACCTCCATAGTGAAACAGCCCAGGGTTTCACTCCCATAATTTTGTCTCATCCATGAAGCTTACTCTTGCAAACTAATCTTAATCTTCTAAAATTTTCCTGTTTGAAACTTTCAGAGACGTCTCTTTATATAACTCCGTCAAATTCCAAGGCTCCCAGTCATTCATATTCACTTTGATCAACTGTTTTGATTGTTTCACCTGTTGCCAGTAATATTCCATGACTTCTACTTTTGACAACTGTTAACAGTTACTACATTTTTCATACCAAATTCGATTTTGATACTATTAGTAAATATTTGGGCTATGGGGACCAAATTGTTTATTTCTCTCTCATTTTTCCAGAACAACTTCTTGTCCTCGTCCATGAATAGGAGGTGATTCACACTTTCATCGGATTTATGGGTGTGTTTCACTTTACCCTTTCCCAATGTCTTGGTTAAAGGTGTTATGAATGTGATAAAAAGTAGGCAGGACAAGCTGTCCCCTTGAAAAATACCTCTTTTAATGTTTACATTACCAAGAAACTCACTAGCAGAAGTGAAGTTGACATTTCAGTTCTTCATCAATTTCTTTAAAAACTCGATTATTTTATCCGCGGCTTTGAACATTTTTATGTTTCTAATATTCACGAGTTTGGAATCATATCGTAAGTCTTCTTGTGATCTGTCCAAGCCATTCCTAAATTAGTAGAATTAGTATTAGCATTATCATTTTTATCAATAGGCAATTGGTTTTTCGTCCTCCTGTCTTTTCATCTGCATCCTTTTGGCTCTGTGGGCAATTTATCATTCACGTTTAGGAAGTCGTACAAAGAATTTAAGACTATACCTTTGAGGAGTTTCTACAGCAGTGGTTGACATGTGATTGGCCTTGAAATGTGATTGGCCGATAGTTTTCCACTGCTATGCCTTTCACATGGTCTTTTTAGCACAAGACAGTTTTACAGTGGTCATCCACTGCGGGATTTCTTTTCCGTTAATTATCAGATCATTCAATTGCCCAATCTCTCATGAAATACTGTAAGGTTCTTAAGCCGATACCCTTGGACGCAATCTGGTCCTGGGCTCTTCCAATTAAGCATCTTTTTGCATTGTTTTGTAATGATTTCAACCTTGACTTGTAAGGCATTTTGTTTTACTTCATTTCTCCCTTCTTCCTTAATTTCTTAAAGCCATTCTTCATTTCCATTGTAACTTCTTTGTTCCAAATTCCACTCCAAAATGCTTCACTTTCATCAGTGACCGGTTTTTTATTACTAAATATTTTGCCATTAAGCTCTTAATACTACTCCTTCTGGTCATTTTGAAGCAATTTGTTTATTCTCAGTTGTTCAATTCTTCTGTTATAATTCTTATTATTGTTATTATTATTGTTATTATTATTATTGTTATTGTTATTATTATTATTGTTATTGTTATTATTGTTATTATTATTGTTATTATTATTGTTGTTATAATTACTGTTATTATTATTGTTATTATTAGTGTTATTATTATTGTTATTATTATCATTATTATTGTTATTATTATTATCATTATTATTAATCATATTGTGTTACTCATTCCTGGAACGCTACACAAGAAACATGAATTCATTTCAAAAGCTTTTTATTACTTTCAAGTTATAGACAAAGCTAGGAGTCTTCTAAAATCCATCAGAAATATTTCCCTGGGAGCGACCTGACGTAATCATTAAAAAGAATTGGGATATCACTGCTATCGAGCTGACACATGCCCGTATGAGTCATTGCGAGAATGCAAACAAAAATGATACGATTACTAACATCGAGATATTCGCACTCCAACGACACAATTTGTTCTCATTCTCCTGAAAATATCTAGCCTAAGGTTTGTGATGCAAAACTTGAAAGATCTCGACAACTTTCTGAAAAAAAGAAACTCAATTGCAACGTTTATTACAAAAATGTTTCGAGACGTTTTAGTTAGATGCCCCTATTTCAATTTCTCCTATTTCATTTCTAGCTTGACTACCAGTTTCTGTGTTTTAAGGTTGTATTTCATTAGTCTGAACCTAAAAAGAAGAGTATTTAATATGAATACTATTGTTAAAAGCAGGGGTTTTTCATCGATTAAAATGGGTAACACAAATAAAACAAACCCAACAAAGCTACACTCAAACATCGTGAAATTTTATGTCAATATCAATGATAATAATATTGACAGTGGGTGCTGAAATAATATTTCATGTTAGTCATCTTGCCTTCTGTTTATGTATCCTCTTCCTGGTCTATAAGTCCATCAGAATGAATTGTAGAGGATTCGGTATACAATTGGCCCATTCGAGTATAAATTAAGGTTTTAAAATTTTCCAATTAAGACATGAGCTTCACCAGCTCAGGTAGAAACGCAACAAAGTTTCTCATACCCATTCTCCTAAAACAAGAAGATCTGTAGTAAACTACACCAATTTATTACTAAAAGAAATTATATATCTATTGAATGAAAAAGTAGATTTTACAGCAATAGATAGAGGGTACAGAGTCAAATAATAATAGCAGGGCTATACTCGTTTCTACACTTGATGCATAGATAGATAGATAGATAGATAGATAGATAGATAGATAGACCGATAAACCGATAGATGGATAGATAGATAGATAGATAGATAGATGGATAGATAGATAGATGGATAGACCGGTAGATAGAGAGACCGGTAGATAGATAGAAAGATAAATAGATATTGATAGATAGAAAGATAAATAGATATTGATAGATAGATAGATGGATAGACAGATGGATAGATAATATCCACAATGAATTAAGAAATGATGTCTTCACATATACATCCCAGGGAATTTAGTTGGAAAATGTCTGACAGAAGCTCAGTTTTCCCTCTGGCGGTCTGAATTTTGTATTACATTTCAAATTTGAAAAGGGCTTTTTTATTTTTTGAAGAATTAAAATCGATTTATTTCTCCGAAAAAAGTAACTAGAAGTGACATAAAACACTTCACGATGTACCAATTGGTGATTTAGTGCTATATAGGTTTTTAAATCCCTTTAGTATCACAACCGTCGAAATCAAGGTAAGCGGAAAATTTTCAAGTAAAGTACGTTTATTTCTTTCGCCTGTGGCCAGGTCACCTGAGATGTAATTATTGTAGCGAGTTTCAACTCGCTTTGAGGAAAATTTATGCATGGGACTAAATCCTTGAAATTGTAACCCGGCATTTTTTTTGGAACGCAGAGATGTGTTGCCTTTGGAAGGGAATCATCAACAGACCAGTCTTTAGCCTCCTGCCTGTTAATTAAGCCAAAAAATTATCAAAGGTCAAAGTTTTGGTAACTCAGTTCCCATCAGTGCGAAACTCCTTCTATGCCAACCCTGGCCAGTTGACACATCACCTCTTTACCTATTGGAAAATACAATAAGTAAAGTTTACTACAAAAAGCTAGATTATATATATATATATATATATATATATATATATCATCCAAACCATCTGAAAACGAAAATAAAGGATCGGATGGTAGGGGAAAAACAGTTGAACGTTCATTGCCTGATCAATATGCTTCTGAACTGGAAGAGAGGTGTGACGCATTATTTAAGGTCACATATCTGATAACAAGATGGAGTAAGCAGTATCAAACGTCTTTAAATTTTTTTTACCATGCTTCAAAGGAAAGAACACAAATATCCTCAGGAAACTTGTAGAAAAGACTTTGAAAAACCTTTCAAACCAATCTTTTAGTGTTTTTACAGCTGGCTCAAATAAAACTATTTTCTTTTGATGATGACAGGTACATAGCAATTAAGGTACTGTTATACAAGAAAACCATCAAACTGTTAAGTGATCTCAAGGAATAAATCTTCAAATTTCGTTTCAAACATCACACCAGGGTTTTTTGACCTTTAAAACATCGTGGCATTAAGATTGGGCTCGAAAAATATAGTTATAGTATGAGGTTTACAAGCATTCTTGCAACCAATCTGCAACACCCTTTCAAAAAGATCCCATCACATCTCAAGCATAGTATCTAATAGGTGAAACAAAAGTATGAAAGCAAAAGAAGCCCTCCTCTCTTGCTTTCTTTTGACTTGAGTTCCTCTCTTCTTTTCTATCTCTCCTCCCGTGAAATAGTGTTCAAATTGAAATAACGGAAGGAAGTGAGATGCAAAGACAGAGGATTTATGATCTATGGTTGCATCATTAAGTGTAGCTTTAAAAACGATGTTAATTGCTGACATTTACTATCAACACGCCAAGGGCTGACAAACAACCGTAATTTATAAGGTACCTAAGTTGCCTGAACTTCTGTTAGCTTAACGTAAATATTACGCAATTAGTTTCAAGCGCAATCCTCTCATAGAAACCTGCCTGCAAGGTGTAATGCCAAAATAATAAAAGGCATTATTACATGCTGGCCTTTGTTTTTTAATTACACAATAAAGGCTTTTTCTTCCAACATATCCCTCCTCAGTGTCTCCTCCGCATTATCTCTCATCTCCTCAGTACGATCTCCAATACTTTCAATCAACCTTCACTCATACTTTCAATCTACCTTCATTCATACTTTCAATCTACCTTCACTCATACTTTCAATCTACCTTCATTCATTCTTTCAATCTACCTTCACTCATACTTTCAATCTACCTTCATTCATACTTTCAATCTATCTTCATTCATACTTTCAATCTACCTTCACTCATACTTTCAATCTACCTTCATTCATATTGTCAATCTACCTTCATTAATACTTTCAATCTACCTTCATTCATTCTTTCAATCTACCTTCACTCATACTTTCAATCTACCTTCATTCATACTTTCAATCTATCTTCATTCATACTTTCAATCTACCTTCATTCATACTTTCAATCTATCTTCATTCATACTTTCAATCTACCTTCATTCATACTTTCAATCTATCTTCATTCATACTTTCAATCTATCTTCATTCATACTTTCAATCTACCTTCAGTCATACTTTCAATCTACCTTCATTCATACTTTCAATCTATCTTCATTCATACTTTCAATCTACCTTCATTCATACTTTCAATCTACCTTCATTTCTTGTTAATTGTCTTCTATAAAACCCCTTAGGTGCTCCTAGGTGCTCCTAGGTGGCTCTTACCTTGTACTAGTATTATGACCTTTTGAATACTTTTAAAGTAAAAATACTTTGAGATAAAAATAGCTGTTTCTCAAAACTTCTGCTTCACTTTAATACTAAGACTCTTTCATACAACACATTAATCATTAAATTAGGAAGAGGAGAATAGGCTGAACCGTCTATGAACAGTTAATATTAATTGAAGTGTTACATTTAAACTTTCTTTTCATAAAACATTTCCTAAACACCTTCTTGCAATAAATCAGTTTAACACAAACTTTAAATCTTTCAATACAAACCTTGTAAAATCTCTCTCCCCCTCCCCCGCTTCGTGGATTTTGCTTCAAACAGACAAGGGACAGTAAGATCAAGATCGGAGTTTAAAAATGTTGCATTCAAGTGAAATAATGGGCGGAAGTCGTGCTTTCAAATCCAACATTCCCTTGTTCTGGTGTTTTTTTTCACAGTAGACTTGCCCCACACCACTATTGTTAACATTATTCCAAAGTGGTAACTCAATCACACAAGAAATCAAGTTATCATTTTTAATCGTTGATTTTCTACTCTGGATGTTTCAGCTCATAGTAGATTCCAGTTCTGGACTCATGAATGAGTGCAAAAAAATCATAGTTCTCAGTCATTTACACCTTATGGTAGTGTATGCCTATCGAAATATTGGAAAAGAGAATTGAAATAATTGCCAAAAGAAAAGAAAAAATAGCTAAATAGGAAGACGAATATTTATACATTTAGTCATGGATGAAGATATTATAGACCGTTGAATTATCCAGAATTTATGTATATATATACACGCAATAGCAGCCAATGTCGGTAACAAGTGTGAAAGCACAGTCTTACTTTTTTGTCTTGTCTTATATTGCTGTTGTGTTCTGTCTTTGTCTTGTCTTGCCTACCTGATCTCCTGATAGATTGAAACGCGCCAAGGGTAAAATTGTGGCAAGGTGCGAGAAGAACGTGGATTGTGTCAGGATCCATATTTATGCAATTGTGAGTGGTACACAATGTATCAGGCGTTGATGAAAGGTATTGGTGTTTTGAAAAATTCTTTTTCTTTCTGAGCCTTTAAAGTCCTTCCTGATTAAGTTATGAGTTTATCAGACTATATATATACATATATATAGAGATATATATACATATATATACATATATATAGATATATATACATATAGATAGATAGATATATATACATATATATAATATAATAAAATACTTATATACTCCAATAATACTATAGATATATAACGGTTATGTGAAGTACCATATGTACTAAGAATGGTCGATATCAAGAAAAACCAGTAATACATAACTTAAAGATTCCTTTTAATTTTAATCAAAGTTACAATGATCAATTGTATGTATGTATGTATATATTACATGGTTTATACATATTTATTTAAATATAAATATAAAGGTAGGTAGACAAATAGATAGATAGATAGATAGATAGATAGATAGATAGATAGATAGATAGATAGATAGATAGATAGATAGATAGATAGATAGATAGATAGATAGATAGATAGATAGATAGATAGATAGATAGATAGATAGATATATAGATAGATAGATAGATAGATAGATAGATAGATAGATATATAGATAGATAAATAGATAGATAGATAGATAGATAGATAGATAGATAGATATATAGATAGATAGATATATAGATAGATAGATAGATAGATAGATAGATAGATAGATAGATAGATAGATAGATAGATAGATAGATGGATGAATAGATAGATAGATAGATAGATAGATTGTTTGACAGATAGATAGATAGATAGATAGATGGATAGATAGATAGATAGATAGATAGATAGATAGATAGATAGATAGATAGATAGATAGATAGATGCACAGGCAGATAGTTAGATAGATAGATAGGTAGATGTTAACGTAAACATAGAAACATCTTAATAACTGAGGATTTACGCAAGTGGAGACATACTTATAGTTGATTCAGGACAAAGGATCATTGAAAATAAATTTGTTGTAAATGTCTTCAATAAATACATAAATTGCTACATTTAAAACAAAACCTCTATTTGATTAAAGTATCATAATGATAATTTATTAGCCAGTATGATCGAAAGTACAGCGTCTACACTCTTCTCTGGCAAATGTCTGTACACGTCAATGTACATATAAGTTCACGTCGGAAATACTCTTTCAATGTGAAATTGCAGAAAGAAACTAAAGATAGATTCATGTCTGTTATTGTCTAATTCCTCCAAGCCTTGCTGTTTTAACAACAACTCTTCAACAAAGTATATAATTCAAACATTAATTACCTAACTGAGAATCCTCTTTGGCCTGCTTTTCTCCTTTGTCCATCTCAAAGTCGTATGTTTTCAATGAGTATCGAACTACAAAACTCTTTGGCATTTTTCAACGTTGAATTTCTTTTCCTTCCTGAAGACGTCTAACAGTTCTGTTCATTTGTTAATTTGACGTTTTAAGTACCAGACAGTCGGAGCAAATCTCAATTATTTGCAGCTACCCACCGATTGCCCCCTTTCTAAGAAACGAAGCAGAGCATAGAGAAAAAAATTAGTCGATTTGTAAGACTCCTTTCTTAATTCGTTTACACCCAGTTAATTCTCCTTTAGTTAGGGGGGAATTTATTCATTAAAATAGGATATTGAAAATAACTGAACCAGCTAGCAATATATTCGACCCTTCTAGGATAATGTACCCCCTGAAAAAGTATGATTTACGTTGACTGACCAATGTAATAATGGGAGCTTGGAGGGGTAAAAGGCGTAAATAGCTTTCCATAAAATAATTTTAAGCTTTTATGGTTAACATAGCCTCGCTCGGGTGATCAAAGTTTTCTAATCTCTTGTTTCTTCTAATTAAAATAAAAATGAAACTTAATGCAGCAAAGTAACAATGGTTAACGAATTTTAAACACGCTGACGACAAAACAGAAATAAGATTAGAAAGATTTCATATAGAGTTATAGATGATAAAAATTACAAGGGCTATCTAAAAAGCTATAGGAATAAAATCACAGGATTCATATGAGTAATAAAGGATCCTAAAGACTTCAAAGGCAAATTAAGACGTAGGACTGTGTGAAACACTAAGGAGATTATCAAGGTGATTATGTTAAGACCTGTTCTATAGAATCTTCTGGACCAACTTTAGATGGTTATAGCTTACTATTCAATTAAAAGCCTTGAACTTAACAAAACTGATAAGGATAAAAAGCTGCAAAGAAGTTTTAAAAGGAAGTGCAAAAATGCTTGATGCTGTAAAGTGAATTGCCTTTGAACTTGATAATCTATGTTGATGAATGATTTGAAAGAAAAACATTGCAAATTTATTGTAAATGGTATGGCTTAAAATATATGACATAATTAAGACCATGCCACCAAACTTTGATATTTTTAATACAACAATTACTTATACGTAAGGTTGATTTATAAAAGCTACATTTGTGTTCCATTTATTAATGTTAACTTACAATAATGTTAGTTCGGCAGTCGAAATATTGCTTTCAACACTAATATGAGACGCGCTATACACGTTTCTCTAAAGCCAATTAAACTAATTGAAACATACAACAGCTTTATCTTTAGCAATATTTCTCATTCATTTTGTTTGCTATTTCCTACCCAACTCTTCTTTCCTCTTCAATTCTCTCTACTCTATTTTAACGATGACGACTGAGAAGCCCAAATATATCACGAGGAAATAATATTTGTTTGTAGGTAAATTTATTGAAACCTGCAAGAGATATTTCTTTTACACTGCAAAAATATTAAAAATTATCCCACAACTCGCCATGGGACGAGCTCAGTATTTCACATCATTTTTTTAAAATGGCGTTCACTATTTCATTAATGTCAACTAGACTATTTATACACTTTTTACCATGTTTTGACGTCTTTTATTATCTTCAGTTGTATACTGCATACTGCTTTTTAAAAACATATAGGCAAGGCTGCACTACTCCACGTAAGTAGATCATGTAAGTACCTCTCAGCAAACTAGGCCTCCCTGGTCATATTATTAATCGAACTAAACTTCTAAAACAAAATAGGCTTCCGCAATCATAAATTTCCTTCCAGTGATATCTAACATCTTGCCAATATAGCCCTCATCTCCTGCATACCAGCATCGCCAGGTATCCATTGTCGCTAGGGTTTTAGGTGCAAAAACTGTTAGTTTACATTTACTTTTTTATCTTCAGAATATAGAAACTCACAAATCACACTAATCAGGGCTGCAAATGTACTTGAGGATAAGTCATTCGTTTTGTTACGTAATGGACAAAATATGTCGTATGGAAGCACCATGAGGTTTTTATTTGCATTAAAATTTCCTTAACATTACCATGCCTTGAGTTGCTCAAAGGACACTGTCCCACTGTTATTTAAAAATCAAATTTACTGACGTTTTGTCGGTCCAGTCAAAAGATACAAAATAGAGGATAAGACATTTCTTTAAGACTTAATAACAGAGCTAATAATAGAGTTAATAATTAACTCTCTTTAAGATTTAATTATATGTATACATACTCTATTAAATTTTACGAATTATATTATGTTATATTATCATATATTATCATATATTATATTATAATATCATATATTATATTATATTATATTTTATTATATTATATTATATTATATTATATTATATTTTATTTTATTATATTTTATTATATTATATTATATTATATTATATTATATTATATTATATTATATTATATTATAGCATATTATATTATATTATATTATATTATATTATATTATATTATATTATATTATATTATATTATATTATATTATATTATATTATATTATATTATATTATATTATATTATATTATATTATATTATATTATATTTTATTTTATTATATTATATTATATTATATTATATTATATTATATTATATTATATTATATTATATTATATTATATTATATTATATTATATTATATTATATTATATTATATTATATTATATTATATTATATTATATTATATTATATTATATTATATTATATTATATTATATTGTATTGTATTATATTATATTATATTATATTATATTATATTGTATTGTATTATATTATATTATATTATGTTATATTGTATACTATTCTATATGTACATAGGACGACTACTTAATTTCTTTTTTCCTCGAAAATAAATAGTATTGTCTTTGTAGTTTTAAATTATTTTTTTTTTGAATCATGAAAATTATGCTAGTGTTTGCTTGTTGTTTTATCTGACTGCAACTTTTGTTTCAGATGTTGTGATTGTTACCACAATGCTATTGATTATTGTTTTTGAAAAATATAGCATATTCTTACTTTTGTTTGTAATAATACACCCTTGTTGATGACATACCAGCCTTACTAGTCTCTTCTGTTACTCCTATAATCCCCTACTGCTTTTTCTTCCAGTCCCGCAGCATTACAACTTGTCACACAATGTCAGGTAGCATAAACCAGAATTTTGCCTTTTACCTTTTCAATATAATTTCCCCATTATTTCGTACATCTAGTTACAAACCGTTTTTTCCTTCTTGTTCTTTAATCTAATGTTTTAACTTCATAGTACTTCTATTATTATTTACTTTCATTTTTTATTATTATTTATTTACTTATTTATTTTGATAGTTAGTTAATTAGTTAGTTATTTTTTATCATTATTTTCTGTTAATTCTATTTTCTGTAAAATTTTCCCGAAATCCTTCAATTGTACTTTTACTAATACCAACAATAAAAGTATCAATTGCAGATACTGAGCTCTGAAATTCACTAATGATTCAATAGGTATACAGACCTTGGTGTAAACTGTGAACTAATGAGGGTTTCTCCTCGATAGTGGGCTAGCGAGTGCAAAAAGATTTTTTTAATGGCGAAGAACTATACAAGATATAAAGCCACGATGTACATAGAACTGTAAAGAAAAGACAAAAAAAGTTAAGCCAAGAGATAAAACTTGGGTCCAGACTTAAAAACATTTTAGTCATATAATGAAGAAAAGAATTCAGAAGCCAATGATTTTCACAACCTCATTGTCTGATAAAAGAGACTACATTCATAGCAAGATAAATCGTAACCAGGCGAAACAACGGCAATACGAAGTGCAACAAACTAAGCTAAAACCAAGAGGAAAGCCCCTTGCACACTCTTATGATAATCATCATCAATCGGGCGCACCCGTATTCATGATCAACATTCTCCACGGGTCTCTGTGAGATCAGGTATTAGAAGACCTGTGTCTTTCTGGAGTAGGGTAGCATAGTTCAGTGTAGGTCAGCCGGCATTTCTATAACCGTGGCACGGTTTCCACAGCATAGTGAGAGCTGCAGGCTCTGCTCTTCTGAAGCAGTGTACTGTGGGGGCGTACTGTAATGGTATCGGTAACTTTGGGTAGGTTTCCGTAAAATTCTTTGTTTGTAACATGTTGCTTCCAGTTGATGTTCTTAATGTATCGAAGCATACTAGTGTAGCAACTATTAACTTCTTTTTCTAATTTTCTTGTTAGTGTCCATGTTTTCTGATCCATAATGCAGTATACTTTCAACTGTGGTGCGAAAGAAATAAGTTTTCTGCTTGCATGGTAGCAATGATCTCTAGACGATGTCTAGTTTTTGTAGTGCTGCCCAGACCTTTGATTTCCTTATTTTTAGGTCTTTTGCTGAATTGTCTATCCACGACCCTAGATATTGGAAGTCATCTACTTTTCCAATCTCTTGTTGATTTACTACTAATTTTGGGTTGTCTTCCATTTATAACTCATGAACTTGGTTTTAAATTCGTTGATTTGAAGACCTACTTTATTTGCAGAACAACGAGTGATAATAGTGCTTGGGCATCCTCGATGCTATCGGAAAGTAGTGAAATATCATCGGCGTAGTCTGTGTCAGTTAGATAAGTGGCTGGGTAACGCTAACGTCTCCTCTTTGAGATGATGAGGCCAAGGAGTTCATTGTCTTTAACGGCTGTTCTCATAACGTAGTCTAATACTATGACTAACAGATATGGTACAAACGTGTCGCCCTGTAGGGTACCCCTATGCAGTTTAAAGAAGTCTGTTCTTTCGTCTTCTGTTACTACTTGAGCCATAGCGTTGGTATACAGATTTGCTATGGCATTGATTATGGTAGTTGGGACGCCATATGCTGCAAGGATCTTAGAGATTTTCTCTCTATTGATTGAGTCAAAAGCTTTGCAAAAGTCGACAAAATTTAGTACAGCTGGTAGGTTGCTAAGCTTGACTTCTTGATGATGCATCTGAGCGTTAAAATTTGGTTTATCTTTGATCGACCTGCGCATGAACCAGAATGGTTTCAGGGTTCCCTGAAACCATTCTGGTTCATGCGCAGGACCTTTTCCATGCTAGGCGTATGGACGGTTCAGGAGCATCTTGTCCTATAGTTTGACAGCTATAAGAAGCAGGCTGATCCCTCTGTAGTTTTGTCGATTGCTGGAGTCTCCTTTCTTTGGGATGGGCGTTATTATTGCGAGCTTCCATAGACTGGGGCAATAACTATTATGAACTTTGTTACAGATTTCAAGTAGCTCTTCTGAGAGTGCTCCGGTTTTTCATATTTCTGTTGATATTTACATCTTGGCCTGGTGCATTCCCTGTGGATATAAATTTAATTGCATGAGTAAGTTCCTGCATTGTAAATTTGTTTGTATTGATGGGAAGAATCTGCGGGATGATAATTTCTACTTCATCGTAATTTTTTCTTCCCACCTTTTGATTCTATCCGACGGGCTATTTCCAGACACTCTGCCACTTTTTGTGACATTTCTTTTTGTTATTTCATGTTTTGTGTCCCATGCCAGTTTAGGTCGTTTTTGAATCTGGGCATGTTCCATTGCCTTGATTTTACTTTCAATATAAGATTTTTTGTTGCTGTCATAGGTTTGTTTAAGCTCTACCGGTACCTCGTTTAGCAGTTTCTGATTTCGTCTTGTAGTTGTGGTGTTATATGTACTCTGTGCATTTTTAACCTTCTTTCTCTTCTGTTTAATTGTGATGTCATTCCATGGTATTCTTTGTGTGGTCTTTTGGTTATTAGGGATTGTGGTCGCAGCAGCTGTATTGTGAGTAGTTATTATTGATTGGTACATTGATTCAGCTGTATGGTTGGTGTTTACCTCATTTAAAATGGCAAATCGGTTTTGAACTTCCACTAGGTATTTTCTCTTAATTTCTTTATTTCTTAATGACTGCCAGTCAAGCCTCTTCTTATTGAGTTTGGTTTTATTGGCACGAATCGCTGAGGAAAGAATAGACGTTTCTGGATTTCCATTGAATGTTGCTGAGATGATTCTTGAGTTAACCTTTTCTATTTTTGCAAGTGCTCTGTATGCATGGGGACTGAGAAGCAGCCCAATGCCTCCAACAGATGCGTTTCTTTGGATTTTTTCCGCCGAGCTTGTTATTAGCATCCACTCTTTGGCCACTAATGTGTATTTGATGTCTTCTGTGTGGTAGATCCGGTGTTCTTGGATACAAATTACACTTATTCCCTATTTTTCCGCTTAGTCTGTGAGTTCACGAAGATTTCTTTTGTGTGTAAGTGTTCTTTAATTTCATTAAACGTGGAGATCTTGATAATCGTCAGTTGATGAGACAATGTTTTTGGTCTTTTCCAGAAGCAGATTTTTCGACCCCAGCCTGGTCGCCCACTGGGGAACACGTTCCTTGGTAACCCGCGCGACGGACGATGCGCAACGAGAGTTCACTTTGGTTGCTGTTAATGAGTTTTTGTTACCTGTTCGACAGTGGCTGCAAGTTCTACTGAAGTGTTGGTGGCCATTGGCTCACAGAGAGCTCTTCTACCCTTTGACAGCTCTTGTTTTTAGTGCTTTTGGGTGCCCACATCACCCTCCTCACCTGGTAAGCCAGGTGGGGGAGCCGGTTTAGTTGCCGACCACCTGATCATGTGGCAAGTAGTACTGGGTTACAATGTTACCAGTAGCTGGGAATACCAGACCTGATTTATTATAATACCTATAGAAAAGACTAAGACGCCACATTTCGGCGATGGGACTCAGGTTAAAACCTAGCTATAAGACCAGGGTTTAACAAGTTACAATCACAACTCTTAACTCGATCAAGAACATCAAGATGAGATGAGAGAGTATCTGTCTAGATGTTACAATAGTTCTTTATTTATGGAGGTACAAAATTGTCTCAAACGTAAGGTTCTCTTCAGGACGATACAAAGATCCAACCTTTTTAAAAGTAAACTTACCAATATATTCAATAAAAAAACTACAGTAAAATGCTAAAATATAACAAAAAGACACATTAATTAGAATACCTCAAGAGGAGAAGCAACTTCATCACAGTTAACATCAGGTTAAATGTTCATAAATAGTGGCTGCAGACAAGGACTCAGCTTTCTATTGAGCGGCATCAGTGGCGTTTTTGCTGCATCGAGAGAAACCTGGTACTTTCTTCTCCATTTTCTGACAACATGAAAGTCAGACTCTTCTCCAAGTTTGAGAACAAAGTATCGTCGTGAGAATAGATGTTGAAGACCTAAAATACATTATCAGAAAAACATTGATATAAAAAAGAAAGAAAATAGGATTGAAAAAGAACCTTGAGGAACGCCAACCTTAAAAAGTACTCACCAGATGTAATTTCAACCAACGTGACACTTATTTTACGATCCAGGGGAACAGAATGAATGATATCAGGTGTCTTTATTACTGCCATGCCAAGAAAGCTCTTGAAGCAAACCAGCGTTCACCTTATCAAGTGACTTGAAAAATATTTAAAACCATAGCACCTCTCTCACCAGACTTACCATAATTTTATAAATACCATTTCTAATTACTCTCAGAACATCACTAGTTGAGTGAGGTCCTTAAAGTCCTTAGTGGACATCAACAAAGAAACTTGGGTTTTGCAAGTTTTCCACCAGTGCATTGTTAAGAAGCCATTTAAAGGCCTTACTAACAACAGGAGGTAGACTTCCTGGTCGATATTTGCCAGAACCAAATGGATCACCTGCATTCTTGAAGACAGGGAAAACATCAGAAACCTTCCAGAAAGGCAAACAACAATACTCGGAAAGGCAGTGATTGTTTGGACCGCAAGAAAAATATCTTTGAAGTATACTTGTTCAAGGCAACTACTAGAATCGAATCAAGACCATCTTTAGATTGGTGAAGCCCGTAATACTCTTTGTAACCAACTTTCCACTTCTGATGGTGGTCCACAATCTGATTAATGTGCAAGGAAACTTCGGCAAAGAAACACCAGTCTTCAATCGCTGGAAAAAAAAGTCTAGCAATAAAATCAGGCTTTTTCCTGGAAGTCATAACAAATTGAACACCATCACTAACCTGAGGAATCCTAGACTTTCCAGAATGCAAAACACTTGTGTAGATCATCCAGAAATCTCTATTGCCATGTCCACAGCAAGAAAAGAATTCACAAATTTTGCTCTGCATAACAAGATTTAGACTAAAAATATCACCAGAATATAAATGTGTTTTCAAAAATTTTTTTAGTTGGAAATGAAATTTGTGGGTTAACATCAAGAAGACAGGAAAAGAACATGAAAATTGTGATATCAAGAAAATATGTAGAATGTCAGTCACTGTAGCATCAAATTATTTCGAAAGATAGCTTACGATATGAATTCCTTGCAAAATGGAAAGCGAGTATTCTTTTGATATACAAGAGGGAGAAGAATCTAATACCCTGCAAAAAACTAGAGGGCTAAGCTTCTTTAAGCAAGAATTGGAAATTCAGATATGACATGATGGAAAAAATTATTATATTAATTGAAGAGTTTAATATCAATCAGTAATGATCACTTACATTCATATTAGAAATATTAACAAAATACGCAACTTTAATAAAACAGCAGACGAGGAAAAATGTAAACAGAGGAAAAGGAATACCTTTATTGATCTGTAAAAACGCTATTGAAAAAGTGCTTGGATTTCCGAAACCATGGATATTACAGTAACAAAATGTCCATGAATCACACGAGTGCTTCAAAATGAAGCCCTTCTTGACAGAAATATTTGCAGATAAATACTCAGATTTATTTGATGTAAATGTAAGAGCTCATTTAAAAACTGTCTTCAACCGTTTGTTGTTCATATAATGCTATTTACCAAGATAAAAAAAGTAATATGCTGTGACTTATGTACGAGGGACAGTTTGAAAACATGTTTAAAAGCTGGAAGGAGGAAAGTGAAAGCATCTACAGAGAAAACAAACGCGATGGTCAGGGTGGAAGGCACTTGTGAAAATATAGAAAATACCAAGTACCTTTGTGAGATTAAGGATGGACAATAACCTTATCCAGCTCATTGTGTGACAAAAAATGTTTTGAGAGTTAAATTAGAAAGTCTAAAGAGAGTAGTAGGATTGTCATACAAAGTAAACTGGAACAGTATCTTTGTTTATACGACAGGGACCATTCAAATTGATGGTGTTAAAAAAAGAAAGTGAGGCCATTTTCCCACCTTGGTGGAACATAGATTGCAAGAGACATGGAAACAAGAGTGAGGATGAAAATGGGCGCTACTTGGTGAAAGTGGCGGAGGATCAGGGCTGTTTACAAAATAAGACATTCCTCTACCTTGTTCTAAAATTTATGAAGCCTGCATAAGATCTTTATTGCTTTATTGGTTCGAATCCTCAGGACGTGGAGAGTGTTTTATTCAAATGTAACAGTAGCGTCCTACGATGCATGACACGTGTAAACCTGAAAATAGATTGGGTAGTAGTAACGTTACCTTATGATGAGAAGTGACGAATTCAAATTAGATTTTGTGTTGAAAGAAAGGTTGTAGTGGTGCAGAGTTGAAAATACCTAGAGAAAACAAGCCCTCTTGATGCAGTTTCTGACTCGTTAGTCCCAGCCCTCCGCCCATTGCTGTATTATTCACCAACACAACAACAATCCCAATGTGGTCGCAACAGTATAAGAAACATCAAATGTACCGTCATAACGTTCTTGAGAATGATTAGTTTGATCAGGTCCTTCCTGCTCCTAAACATCATTCAAGCACTTGCATATCTCCACCCATTATATGTTCAGAATCACGTTAGGAATGTTGGGGAATATTTACATTGACACAGCTCCAAATCTTGTAGCTTACAAAAATCTACACATTGAGGGGCAATGTAAAAGATTTTTTATTTCAACTGGCCTTTCAAAAATCTTTCAGTAAAGGTAGTCCAACCCTTCAGTTTGTTCAGTTTTGGTCCAAAATATTCCAACACACTGATTTCCACGAAAATCGGACCTTCGAAGAATGCAACCCCGGTCAGCAATGGAGCTTTGGAAAGGATCTTCTTGTATGTTTCATGTGTGAGAACAATGAGTAGCAATAGAAAAAGGTCTCGCATATCGCATGTTATTGTTGGAATTCACAAGATATTTTAATAATTTTGCTTCAACTGATATGGATTATATATTAATAGTTATACTTCCACTTTAACTATCAAAAATTGTCAAAATTAAACTAATAACTTGAAAAAATGGAACTGTCAATTTGCCTTTAGCTTTACGACATCCCCTACTGGATGTCCATTATGGTCCATTATGGTTGACATTATGGGTGATAATTTTCATTTTATTGTTTGAACTAGTTCTTTTTATTAATGTCTGGTGCAATGCTTAAGCAACGATTTATTGTGAGGCAGATCATCAGAAATCGAGAAAGGAAGACAAACAATTAATGACCTGTAAGATAGCACAGGTGACCGGCTCATTATTTCAGGTAAATTCCTATACATCAAACATCAAACAATACACCATATAAATAAATTGTATATGGCCATAGCAAACATCTGGTAGCGAAAATAACTCTTTTAAAAAATGCAGCCAGTGTTTCTGATGGCAAGAGATTGAAACCAAACGAGTGCAAAACTAATATAAGCCTTAAACAAAATTGACAACGTATGTCACTCATTTTATCTTTTTTATAAATAAGATGCTCGACTAACGTGTTACATTTTCTGATGTTTGCGAGCAGAGCTCGACTTTCCAATATTGTGTACAAAATGGAATTCGGATGTTTCTACCTTTTTGTAAGATGGGGGCAAAACGGCATTCTGTTTTATCTACACAGAATGGGTTAGAAGACCTATCAAGGGATAATGTGTGACAAATATTAACTACCTAGACGACGTTGGAGTGCTGAAACATTGTAAATATCTCCTTTTTACCTAGAGATTTATATTACAACAAAATGGCACCAGCTAATAAAGGATTTATATTTGTAAAACAAAGAAACGACGAGAAGCAGCACTGAATAACAAGGTGCCAATTATTCCTCAATGTATGGCTGTAAACAATGAATATTTTTAAGGGTTTCAATTTTATTGCATATACATATATAAATATATATAGTATTATATATACATACATATATATAATAAGCATCCAATTGTAAAAGAACACATGTCCTTGGCCGGTATAATCATATATCAATTGTTGAATAATCCCTAATGTAATAAATATCAAAAAAGGTATCATAATTCCAATTTGTCTGCATGTTCAACCATCTCGCTTTTCTTTTCCCCGGATTCGGTGTCTCTTTCACTGGACGCTCTTTCCTGTAATCGTTCTATACTAGCTGCATTTGCTTTGTCATATTCTTCATTTAATGCATGTAGTTTATTCGCTGATGTTCGAGTATCATCAGAGGTTATAGATTCATCGGGAAAAACTGAGCTTTGACTAGACTCAACGGGTCTTACACTCTCACTACCTTTAGATTTCCCTTTTAATGGCGTGGACTCATCTTTAAACAAAGTGCCTTGGTAAACATCACCAAGGCCTAGCACTGTTTCCAAATTATCATCTGTTACGGCCTCTGTATCCCCAGTGTTAACCGTACGCAAAGATTCTACAATTTTTTCCACTTCCAAATGAATTTGACGCAGCTGCTCTTCAATAGAACTACTGATAATCTGTGCATCGGTATGTGACTTTGATTCCTCCACGAGCTTGTTTGTTTCCTTATCACCAAAACAAAATGGCTCCTCTTTTATAAAATTCTTGGGACGTTCTACACCTTCAATTTTATTATACTGGTCTTCTATATCTACCTAAAAGAGAAAAAAAAAAGTGTACAAGGTAAAATTTTCATTTTACTAATGTGATTGATGAAATCTAGGCTGCGATGGCAAATATTACTTTGACCGCGTGTTAAAATACACCTAGAGGATACCATGTCCTGAAGTCCCTGGTAAGCATGTCTTTTAAAGAGTCTGAATATACATATCTAATGCGATATTTATGTTATCATTATCATCGTTATTATTGCTATCATAATTATAACTATTATTGTTATTACTATATTATTATTATTATTATTATTATTATTATTATTATTATTATTATTATTATTATT
>RDPX01000276.1:1007948-1023212 GCA_003991215.1 Morbakka virulenta
TCTGCTTCTTTTGTGACACATACCAATGCACCAACTACAACTGGGATGACACTTACTTTTCGAAGGCGCCATAACCTTGCAATTTCTCTTTTCAGTTCTTGATACTTTTCAATTTTCTCTTGTTCCTTCTGTTTTATCCTTGTATCTCCTGGTACGGCTATGTCAATGATCAAGCACTCTTTTTCTGGCTTTAGCTCGACAACAATGTCAGGTCGCCTATGCTCGATTTCGTAATCTGTGTTTATGTTAAAGTCCCACAGTACCTTAATGCTTTCATTCTCAGCAACGCCTTCTGGCTTATGATTGTACCACTGCTCAGCCCATGGTAGGTCATACTTCTTGCAAATCTCCAAGTGAACTATCCGTGCTACATTGTCGTGTCGTCGCTTATATTCCTTCTGGGCTAACTTGCTACATTCGCATATGATATGGCTCACTGTTTCTCCTTTCTCACTACACAATCTGCAAGTCGGCGAATCTCTTGATTTGTCGATATGGTGTTTAACGTAATTTGTAAGTATTGCTTGCTCTTGTGCTGCCATAAGCAGTGCTTGAGTCCCTTTTTTCAGCTCTCCACTTTTTAGCCACAACCATGATATCCTCCTGTCTACGATCCCATCTGTATCTCTAAAAAACTGACCATGCGTTACTTTTTCATGATATTTGACTTCTCTTTCTCTTCTTCGTTGATCTTTATACTCTGATGGGTTACTGATGTCATTGTTCATTTCCTGTTGTTCATGTACTGCTTTTAAAAATTGCTCTTGACTATTTTTAACATACCATCTAAGGCTATTTTCCTCTGACTGGATGGTTTCTAATAAACTTTGCAACCCCCTTCCACCTCTCCGTCTTGCAATATACAATCTATCGACGTCACTTTTTGGATGTAATGCTCCGTTCACTGTCATAATTTTCCGAGTCTGTCTGTCGAGTTTGTCCAGTTCCTCTTTCGTCCACTTCACTATCCCAGCCATATATCTCATCACAGCTGCTGCCCGAATATTCATTTCTGGGACGGCATTCCTACTGTTCATGTTTAATTTCAATATAAGTTTAATCCTCCGTTTGTACTCCTTCGTGAATCCCTCTTTCATTTCCTTCTCCTTTATCCCATCTACTTTTACTATACCCAAGTACTTGTAACCTTCTTCGTTGACGCTTTTCATCTTCTCTCCATCTGGTAGTTCAATTCCATCACAGGTGACCATCTTTCCACGCTTCATGATAATTACACCGCATTTTTCTATACCGAATCGCATCCCAATGTCACAACTAAATCTATGAACTGTATTTACAAGTGATTCTATGTCTCCTATACTCTGTCTGAATAACTTTAAGTCATCCATATACAGAAGGTGATTCAATTTTGGATGGTTCTTTCCCAAACTATATCCTGTTTTCATCTTTCTCAAAAGCAGTGACATTGGTATGAGACAGATAACAAATAGGAGTGGCGAAAGGCTATCTCCTTGGAATATTCCACGTTTGACGTTGACAACCCCTAATACTTTATCTGCTGCGTTCAACTGTACCTGCCATTTTTTCATACTCTTTTCAAGTGCGTTCATAATGTTATCAGCTGCCCCAATCAGTTGTAGGCTCTTTAGAATCCACGAGTGCGGCACCATGTCGTATGCCTTTTTATAATCCACGTAAGCCATAGCTAAGTTAGTGTGTCTTCTTTTACAGTTTTTAAGCACCATTCTATCAATAAGTAATTGATCTTTCGTTCCACGTGTCTCTTTACGACATCCTTTCTGTTCTGATGGTAACAAATTATTAGTATCTACATGCTCGTACAGCTGCTCGGACAGCATACCCGTTAACAATTTCCACATTAGTGGTAAACATGAAATAGGTCTGAAGTTACTCGCAGGATTTCCCTTACTCCTGTCCTTCACACACAATACCGTTCTTCCATACGTCATCCATGCTGGAACATCTCCGCTTTCGACTACCGCATTCAACTGGCAAGCAATTCTATCGTGTAATGATGACAAGTTTTTCAGCCAATAGCCTTGTACTCCGTCAGGCCCAGCTGCTTTCCAATTTGGCATTTTCCCCGTTTGCTTTCTTACATCCTGGACAGTGATTCTCACATTATCTTGTTTATTGACTCCACTTAATTCAGTTTCGATCTCTCGTAGCCATTCTGCATCATCGTTATGTTCCACTGGGTTGTCCCATATTTCACTCCAAAACTTTCTACTGTCGTCCGCATTTGGTATTGTGTTCTCCTTAATTACTTCACCGTTCAATTCCACAAAAACTCGCTTTTGGTTTGATGAAAACATCCTGTTTATTCTAAACTGGTTTATCCGCTTTTCGTATCTGTCTATCTTTGCTGCTTTCGCTGTTATTCTTTGCTTAAGCTCTTCCATAACAACATGTACCCCTTTCTTCTTCACATGATACTTTTTGAAGATCTGTTCTAGTTTTTTTACATCTTTTATTTGTCCTCTCGCATAGCGGTCTAATTTGCCAACAGTTTTCCTCAACTCATTAATATCCAGTTGGATCCTCCTTTTCCAAAACGGTTCTTGAAACACTTTATCCTTTCTCTGTTTCAACCCTAACCATTGCCTGACATAAACAGCTACAGCATTTATCAGATCGTTTGTTTTTGTAACATCATCGGTCATAATATATTTTAACACCTTATTCACTATGCTAGTGATCTCCTTCAGCTTTTTCCGATCTGCATTTCTAAAAGAGACATTTGTGATCTTTTCCTTCTTTTTAGATAATTCACAGATAATCTTTATCATTTCCAGCTGTTCTTCCGTTAATTCCGAATCAGTCAATATATGAAATTCTGATGTTATCAATTCTGTTTCACCCTGAGTTGGTTCGTTTTCAACTTCCAGTTGTCCTAGTCTCTCTTGTTCGCTGGTTTCTACATTCTCTGTATTAATTCCTTGTTCTGATACATTGCTATCTTGTTGCTCACTTACTTGCATTTCTTCATTATTTCTGTTCTCAACTTTTCTCCTAATTTCTTCTAGTTCGACTTTGCTTAAGTACCCATTTGTCTTAATAACCCTTACTTGATCTAAGAGCCTCTGCGTGGATACTTCAAACAATCCTCTGTCATCCGAATTTCTTTTAATCCTCTTCATAAAACCTCTCCTCTCCGGGGTTCACCTTCGTAATAACATCCCATTACAATCTTATTAAACTGCATCCAGTTTATTCTTTCTCCTCTTCGATTGACAGTAGCTGAATAACGACCGGGCCTGCGCTATTATTATTATTATTATTATTATTATTATTATTATTATTATTATTATTATCATTATTATTAGGCCCTCGTGGTCAGAATATGCACACCACCCCAAGAAATATTTTTGGCCAAAAGTTTCAACCCAGGATATACAAACATCATTCTATTTCATTGGTATGAATACGCAGAAATTATAAAGAAAGGACTTAACTTTTAAATTAACAGAAGTCACTGATGAGCTGGAAGCAAATGCGTCGACAAGATATGCGACTAGATTAGTTAATGGTAGTGAGGAAGAACAGGTCGAACAAGTGGCTGCGCTAATTGATCCATCTGAATCAAAATCAAAATTAACTTTTCAAGTATGATGCAGTATTTTTTAATTCGTATTAAGAGCTGTTTAAAAACAAAAGGAACATCGAGTTTTTATAATCTGAATATCATGAAATTTAAAGGTCGGAAGGAGTCGATGGTGCAAGAATGCCATAAACTATTCAGTCTACAATGTCATCTTGCCGTATCACAAAACAATTGATTTTAATAGACTTAGGGAACAATACCGTTAAACGTACGTTTTTCGTTATACGATGTTCCATTGAGTCTCTATCGTCACTTTCTTTCCCACTCGGGTCCCAATTTTCCCTCGACATTGTATATTCTCCTCCTTCACTTGAACTATTTTCAACGTAATTATCGTCCTCTGATTTGGTCTCTTGATGCCCATCTACCGTGGATGCATTTCCACTTGGCTGACCTTCATTATTCAAAATACCCATACCTACAACGAAAACGATTGTCATTTACCTTTAATAGAAACAATAAAAACAAAAATACCCCATACCTCAAGAGATGTATCACCGTGCAAACAGTGCTGATTTCTTGGAGGCCAAAGGGGGCATGGGCCTTACTTCTTCATTTCGTTTATTCTGAGGGGTGTCAGCCTTCCCCAACAATATTCTATTGACTAAGCGTTTGAAAATTCCTCAGATGCCCTTCACAAGTACGAATGTGCCATACCCGCAAAGACATTGGCATGGGGTACACTTACTGTTGAAGTTTTTACCCCTAGCAACTTTCGAGTTGTTCCTATTCCTTTCGAGCTGTATTGTCATATTTGTTTTATAAAACACGCATTGTTTTGTAGTTTTATTATGATGCCATATTGCCATTTTCCATTGTTATTCAGACATTTTCAATGGTAGTCTACATATTTTGGTTTGATTAAGCATTTGTCACCATATTCGCATAAAAACATACGGGCGTGGTCATGGTAAATCACACCTATACACAAGACGGTACCTCTGTACCTGCACTTGTGAACTCTTATTAGAAATCATCACTGCCTCCAGAATTAATTGAATGAAACAACCAACCGCGAAAAAAATTACTTTTTCAACGAAATAATCAAGAAATAAGAAATGATTGTTATAAGATATTTATAGGGTACAGTAGTCCTGTTGTATGTTACTCGTGTTTCGTGGAAAGTTTACCCAAGCTCTTCACATTTTAAAGCTACAGGAAGCCAAAAAATAAAACAGGCAGGTGCTTGTTATCAGAAGCCCAACATCGGGAGCTCGGAAGGCACAAAAGAGAGGAGGATTATGCAGGTAGATGAAGGTTGCTTGCGCATATGAAATAATTGGGTAAATTTTATGAGAAATTTCTCCTGCACCTTTATGTCCCGCAAATAAAAGTCACGGCTTAGCATAAAGCCTAAAAGGTTTAGACATTTATTTTCTCTTATTAACTTTTCAAAGAAGCTCCTTAAATCAAAATTCTTGTCTCTTTTAAGGCACTCAGGGGAATTCGTGTATCTTAAATTAGAATCTATATTTGGCATTCTTTGTTCGATAAAACATTCTTCAGGCAATGTGACATCAGGCATTTTCTAGAGTGGCATTTCCACCAAATAGAACACAGCCCTTACGAACGACCGGTTTTCAAACAAAGTTCGGGCATTCAACTAACATACCGCACTACGACTGTGCAATTTGATAAGTGTATACCTTTCCCCATGACCGTTCTATAAAAACTTTAAGTTTACGGTGTCTTATTTCTGTGACTGTTGAAGAACCAACATAGGGATTTCTGATTTTCGGACCTGGAAAAAATACATCTTTTGCCCTACTACAAACAAACGTAAAGATCGATTCTAAAAATAAACTTTTGAATAAAAAACAATAGAAAAAGGTAAGGAAAGTGAGAATCCAAAATGAGTTAGGATCTTTCAGAAGCGAAGCTATTACCTGGTGCTTTTAGCAATGTATCTTTCGCTGTTATGATGAAATATGGTTGATCAAATAGCCCTCAAGGGTACATAATCAACGTATTAACCTCATAAATTATGGAACGTCTTTTTCCCTTAACGTCCCTTTCTTAAATGTCATTTTCACTAAATATAGCCTAGACTTGGTACGCCAAGGGATTTAGTTTATCTTGTTGCAGCTGTAAGCTTTTACTTGTTCTGAGATTTTAGGGGCTATCTAGTTAAGGACTCTTGTCAGGTACTGAAGAAACAACGTTAGTTTGCTTAAAAATAAAGGCTGTAAGATTATTGGCCTTGGAAAACTATTTCTATTGGGTTATGCCATTTCTTCCTGTGAAAAAACGTCAAATAGTATACAAACAAAATCTCAAGTTTACTAAATCACGAAGGAAGATAACTTACCTGTAAAAATAAAGTACACTTATGTACATTTAATACAAAATAGGAAGGCAGAAAATGGAGCTGAGTTGTTAATGTCACAGAGTGAGGAACCAATAGGTGAACCGTTTTATTACTAAAGGTACAAGCAAACATGCACAAAGCAAAAAAATTTTGAACACGTTTATGTGAAGAAATTCAAAATTATTACTCTAATATATTGAATGCTAATTTTTATTTCCTTTTCACATTTTTCTATTTTATAGACCTTAGACCATGCCATAACAATTAAATCTTATCAACAACAACAAGCTGCCTCTGCACTCTTTCCAAAATTCTATCATTCAATAAAAAGATCAGCATATTACAGCAAAACATGGCTTACTTTTTCTCTCTGCCTTTGCACCGATACGTACTACAAGGTGATTATGATTGGCACCAACTTCCTTCATGAACGTCTGTAATAACTGCCCTTCTTTTCGAAACAAAAATACAGAGGGAATACTAACGTCCCCTGAATGACTGTCACCGCTCATTGCAAAGGCTGGCTGAGTTTCACTTGAAGTACCCTCGTTATGATCTAAATAGGAAAACAAACAATAAGGTATCTAAAAATTTGTTCACTTGCAAAAGAACATAGCAAAAGCGATGGTGACATTGCTCCTAGTGGGCTAAAACGACAACTGGTTTTGAGAAATGTGCGAACAAGAATCGAGCAGAGAAGAAGATACATAAACATACCCATAATGATTACCCCAAGTGCACCAAGGTTCTGCATTTGCCGTACCTAAAAAAAACCACAATATTTTAAAGCATTTCTTGGTATCTGGCAAACGCTATATCTTTTTGTTGTTCCGATGGCGGGAAATCTGTCCTGCCTTTTTTAGTCTTTATTCTCACATTTATGATATTACCATAACTGTGAGAAGTGGAGAATCACAATACGTGATGTGAAGCACAACAGAAAACTAGGAGTCAGAGTAATTCCACTAATTCATAAATTTGCAAAAACTGTCAAGTATATCTGGAAGTAGCTCTGAAAATAATTATACATGACCAGATTTTGAGATCAGTCGATACTATCATTGTTGCATTCTTTTAGTAACAAATATATCAAGTGCAAATAAAATACCTTATCAATGAACATGCAATCTCCTCTTTCAAGTAACACAATTTTGTCTCTTACGGTATCTTTATTATCTATTACTCTGCACGCTTTTAGCGGCGACGCCTCTACAATCCTTGATGTTATCTGAAATGAAAATGAAAACAGTTATGGTTTATTTAGCATAAGCAAGTACACATTTCAATGTTTGAAAACCGACGCTTAAGGGTTGTTTGGGTCTTAAGTCCTTTTTCCTGCTTCAGAGACTCGGGCAGTCTCTTTTGACGGAATCTTATTAGAGAGAGAAGCAAATCCTCTGTTGGATGCGCTTTCTGACGACAACTGCTGCTTCTTATTACGATTCAAGAATTGTTTCTGTTCGGGAAACGAACTCTGAACTCTAGATTAAAATTCGGGTGTACCAAACATAAACCTCTTAAAAACGGAGGTAAAAAAATTAACAACAATAACTCATATGCAAATTAAAACTTAGAAAACAGTTATAAAAAACACATTTAAAACCTCACAGAATGTAAGAAATTGTTAATAATAAATAGGAAATTGCCATGATATTTCAAAAATTTAAGATTACTTTTAGTTACCAAAAAGCACAGCAAGTAAGGCGTCTTATTACAAGGCAATCCTGATGAACGAAGAGCGTTGTGCATTACGCTACTAACATTGTATCCTCTGCACTGTTTCGTACTTTTACCCCTCAAATGGAAAGGTGAATAAATTGCATAAAGTGACATTTTTGTGAAGCAATTTATTAAGATCAAAAAAGCTTATGGTGGTAAACCCCTAACAAAGTATTCTACATTAAAAAACCCTACTTTTTACCAACTGATAATTTTTCTCCGATAAATTGCATGGGGGTGTGACACAGCTGCCTCTGAAGATCGTCATGGTTACATCTGCAATATTGGAAAACTAAAATCGGTTGGATCTCTAAAAGTCATTTTACTCTGTGTGAACTTATACAATAAATTTGCACCTCAGGAGCGTTGCTCATATTTGCCAGAAGTAAAATACAAAATACAAGGCATTTAGCTTTGAAATTATTCTTCTGCAATATTCTGTCCAAATGCAATCAATTTTCCAGGTCATTTCCTTGCAAAGTTCATGTTCTAATCGTTACATTGAGTGCAAATTTAATGTTAATTGTAAACTATGTTTAATTCAGGAATGTTGGGGTATAGCCGTGGTTTAATGATTAGTGTAGTTGCACCGTAACCATGAGGTTCCTGGGCTCAATTCCACGGAAAGAGCTTCAGGATCTTGTAAAAATCATAAAAATCCTATTGGCAGGCGTCATGAATGGCATCTGGCCATGCTATTCCTTTCTGCTTTAGTTAAGTCATAGGACCAGTATAAAAACAGTTTTTTTAACTGATACGATGTATCATGTTCATATATTATCAAACAAATAGAAATAACGTCCGTCAGAAGCCCACAGTCTGATGACTTTGTACCAAAATGACAAAAGCAACCCTGCTTTTTTTTCAAATAATGCGCTTTGATGGAGTCAAAACAATGAAACGACTGCCAGTTTTTTAGCAATGAAATTACGTTCTCTCTAGCGTATTTGCTCATATCTTTTTATGAAGCCACCCACTCAGTCTATATAACATCAGTCAGGTTTTTCTTGCACTATTGTTGTCAAGTTTGGGCTGGAACTTCTGGCTACTCTTTCGGCTTTCTCAAACAACTCTTAATTTTCCATTTTCGATTTTTCATTTTTACACAGTACTTGTACGAAAAACAGTTTTTCAACTGATAAGATATATCCTGTTAAAATATTATCAAATACAAATAGAGATAAAGACCCTCGAAAGGACATAGTCCAAGCCAAAATAATAAAAAATTGGAGATTAAAAGAACCCCCCCCCCCCAAGTTCAGGAGAGCCTCTTGCCAGGGTCACGCCAGAAAGGCTGAATAGATAAATTATAAGTAACAATGAATTACGTTTCAGTTTAAATTTCCGTCCTTTAGAGAAATTCACCTGCCTTAAGAAAAGAAATGGCTGTTATCATATCATGAGATGATGAAAATGTAGACGCAATTTTCAGAAAACATAATTTAGGCATAAAGTTGACAGAGAGAAATTAATGCGCATGATTGCATTCATTCATATTGTGATAAATATTATAATGAAAAGTTAAATATGTGAATAAAAACGAAAAAATTCTCACACTTATTTTCCCATAATCATCAAATAATTATATGTTATATTCCATCACATACATACCCCAATATCATGTTTTTCTAAATCCACTCCAAACTGTGCTGCTCCAGCACTAAAAATTACATCTTTATACGGTTCTGACATCAGCTGTACCACTCGCGGTTTGACATTTCCTTAAAGGAAAGAGAAAGTAACAGTTGACTACACGTGATAATATAATATAATTTAATATGATATAATATAATATAATATAATATAATATAATATAATATAATATAATATAATATAATAAAATATAATATAATATAATAAAATATAATATAATATAATATAATATAAAATAATATAATATAATATAATATAATATAATATAATATAATATAATATAATATAATATAATATAATATAATATAATATAATATAATATAATATAATATAATATAATATAATATAATATAATATAATATAATATAATATAATATAATATAATATAATATAATATAATATAATATAATATAATATAATATAATATAATATAATATAATATAATATAATATAATATAATATAATATAATATAATATAATATAATATAATATAATATAATATAATATAATAATATAATAATAAAATTGTATCGTCACTTGTTCATGTACCAGCAAAATTCGGAATTAGTTCTACTCGTTCTATATCACCCTTTTTTCATTTCAAGTTACATCTTTTAAGGGAGACGTTTCTTCTAATTGACTGCGTTGAATGTCTTCAGTACATCTACATTCCAACTTGTTATCTTAATCTTATCCACCATATCTTATATCTCCTTATCCGAGTTTGCAACGTGGGCTGTTGTTGACAGTGGTAGTAAATAAAAACAAATCTGGTGACGGCAACACATCCTTGCAGGACACCTTTTTTTCTATGCATAATTACTTACTTCACCCCCAATTACAAGTCCTGCTTTTTGGTTCTGAGAAATTCTTTTCATCAAGTGTAAGTCCTTAAAAGTTTGACTGTAAATTATTCAGACTTTGTAGCAGTACGTAATGCTAGACCGTATTTCGAAGTCCTTAAAACTCCCACAGTGGTCTTCTAATATATCTTACCTAATCTGGTCTCTTGTTTACAAGACCAATGCCTAAAAATGGCTTTGATGACGTCTAACAAAACAGACCTACGTGAAATGCCTCTGGCATTCGTTTTTTCTGTTTGGCTTGGTATTACTAAATAGATGCATTGGAAACATTTGTGTACACAACAATACACAAGCATACACATATACAAGAATACATATATACGCCAACACAATAACATCACAACACAAACACTTTTCTTAGCTTCGTCTATCATTAAAATGAAAGCACCAATCCTCCAAGTCCAAATGAATAGCATTTTATAACAGACGGCTGAAGCTGATCAGTTTCTTCCATCAACTGGTTACTCCTTCCCCTAATTTACCTTGTTTTTCTCCTCTTGTCTTTGCCAACTGAATCATATCCTGCATAAATTTAATACCATCTTGGGCATCTTCAACTGTTAATGCCTGAAAAAAAATGGATATGATAGTGGCAAAAACATATCAATTGCTCTAAAGTAACAAGACCAGTGCTTATTACTTTTTAAGTCAAAAGAGGTGGAGAACACAGAGTGGTCTATTAATGCAAACATTTGTAGAATGTCAGAATATTCACGAGGGAAAAATTTTGCTTTCTATTCCAAATGACACTTTAAAAATAATAGGCAACTACGTAGCAAATGAACTACACAAATTTACAAAATTGTCTCTACTTTTTCTAAACATAAACTCGACAATTAATTTTCAACATATATTAGCTGTCGATTTGCTGTCCAAGTTACTGAAAGAAGTAGATCCCATTTTTTTGCCCTTTGAAGTTTTATAACACGCACATCAGCGCATGATGGCTGGTGTTAAGTAGCACAGAGAAGCACATATGAAGTAGTTATTCAAACATTTTTTTGTCGGAAAACAAAAACAGTTTAGTTCTGGTAAATCAGTCTTCAAGGTTCTACACTCCGTTGGTCGCATGGCGCATCACAGTGCAAAAAGAGCGTCCGAATTAAGCAATTGACCACATACACGCAAGCAAACATACATAAACCGCTTTGCAATTATTAAGCTATTATCGAAGCTCAAACATAAACTGAATTAGCCTCCTGCTCTTTTTACATAGACCCCTAATAGGTCGTGCACCCCCACAATACGGTATTTAGATATTGGGTAGGATAATTAGTCACTTAAAAGAACCTGCTGAAAAGGTGACAATTAAAAATATTAAAAATCCACGGGAAAACACGTAAAAGCGTAAAGTCCCCACTATTTAACATAATGTACATCTATTACTGAGCAAAGGTTATTTAGCGTATTTTGATAAGTAAAAATAAGGCCAGATTAAATTATATGGTCGTAGAGCCACTATCACTTTTTAATTCAGCATTCGGCACAATTAAACTTTTGATTTAAAATCGATGGTCGTCCAGGATATTAGTTTCAAATAAAATAGTTGAATGGCATCTGACGGGTAGAAACCAACTGTAGAAACCGCACCTTAATGTACCTCCTTACATGCCAAAGTACACCAACCTCATTGCTGCGACAAAGAACATTTTTGAACAGTCAAGAATGTCTCAAATTTTAGCTTAAGGCGCAGTTCACCAAAGAGTCACGGCCAACTTCAGTATTTCTCTTTCTACTGCAACCGAAATTTAACAAAACCAGAGTGCTACATGGATAAACTACAAGGACAGTTTTATAGCATATTGTTGAATATTTGTAGCTGTCGTTGAATGAAGGGTCCTATAACATGAACAAACATACAACAAAAGTATTAATATGCAGTCGACGTTTGACATATGCGGATAAAGAGCTTTACCAATAAACAGTAATATCCTGTTTGAAACGAAGGCAGCTTAACGAAAGCATCATCATCACATTCTCGGGCGGGGTTTTAAAGAAATTTCGCATTAAGTCTCAATTCATTAAAAATAATAAAACTCTTTATTTTCAAACAAAGAAGGGTTTATTTTCATTTGTTAAAGTAGTACTCACTAGAGCAGCTTGATGCATCAGCTGTACTCTTCCATCTTCAGTTATTGTGATTGTAATGCCCATGTCTTTGGCAAACTTTAAATGCTCCTTATTGCCAACTTGAAAATGTTCGGCTCTAAGTTTAGGCTCCCTAAATCATCACAAAAGGAAAAAATATCCCACAAAAACAGTATAGAAAACTCATGCAAACCAAGGATGAAGAGTCTAATCTTCATGGTATAAAACTACTGACTGATTTCGAGCCTAGAACTAGTGAGGCTATCAGACCAAAGAGACGTTTGTTCAAAGTTCTACTATTTGGGTTCTGTCAGCTCACAAAAATACGTTAAGCAAACTAACTAAATCGAGTCAGGAACAGAAGTCTTTAAAATAGTAAACTATGACGTGACGAGCATTTCGAATATATAATGAACCAGATTTTAAAATAGTAAACTGTGACGTGACGGGCATTTCGAATATGTAATGAACCAGATTTTCACACTGAACAACCACAGGTAAATAAATAGCTTCATATGTGCAGTATTATCATAATAGCCTTGATTTTTGATGTGATCGTTTTAATTGAAGACGTTCCATACAAAAATCTGTGAAGCGGAGGCCTTTTTAAGAGAAATGTATTTGAAACATTTCTTTTATAGTTCATGAATCGTAAAACCTTTATACACACACAAACACATACACACACACATACACACACACACACACACACACACACACACACGAGTGTCCGCATGCCCAGCCATGTCCTATATTCCTGTCTGAATGGCAATCGATAAACGTCTTTGTATAGAATGCAAACATTCAGGGGTTCCAATATGCACTTTTGAGCTGTGGGGCAGCTACAGCTCCTCCTCCTCCTCCTTCTTCTTCTTCGTTCGGCCTTTCGCAACAGGTCATGTCGCGTCGGGTGCTTGGCTCAGTCTCCTCCACTTTCTCCGGTCTTTGGTCTCCTCCGTCGTTGCTTGCACTCCTTCCATATCCCTCTTGATGACACCCCTTCACCACAGCTTCTTCCTTCCTCTACTTCTCTTTCCCTCTACCTTGCTGTAGAATGCCTTCTTTACAGCCAGCTCTTTCTTCATTTTCATGATATGGCCATACCACTTCAATCTAGCTTCTCGTGCTATANCTGTGACGTGACGGGCATTTCGAATATATAATGAACTAGATTTTAAAATAGTAAACTGTGACGTGACGGGCATTTCGAATATGTAATGAACTAGATTTTAAAATAGTAAACTGTGACGTGACGGGCATTTCGAATATATAATGAACTAGATTTTAAAATAGTAAACTGTGACGTGACGGGCATTTCGAATATATAATGAACCAGATTTTAAAATAGTTAACTGTGACGTGACGGGCATTTCGAATATGTAATGAACTAGATTTTCACACTGAACAACCACAGGTAAATAAATAGCTTCATATGTGCAGTATTATCATAATAGCCTTGATTTTTGATGTGATCGTTTTAATTGAAGACGTTCCATACAAAAATCTGTGAAGCGGAGGCCTTTTTAAGAGAAATGTATTTGAAACATTTCTTTTATAGTTCATGAATCGTAAAACCTTTATACAAACACAAACACATACACACACACATACACACACACACACACACACACACGAGTGTCCGCATGCCCAGCCATGTCCTATATTCCTGTCTGAATGGCAATCGATAAACGTCTTTGTATAGAATGCAAACATTCAGGGGTTCCAATATGCACTTTTGAGCTGTGGGGCAGCTACAGCTCCTCCTCCTCCTCCTTCTTCTTCTTCGTTCGGCCTTTCGCAACAGGTCATGTCGCGTCGGGTGCTTGGCTCAGTCTCCTCCACTTTCTCCGGTCTTTGGTCTCCTCCGTCGTTGCTTGCACTCCTTCCATATCCCTCTTGATGACACCCCTTCACCACAGCTTCTTCCTTCCTCTACTTCTCTTTCCCTCTACCTTGCTGTAGAATGCCTTCTTTACAGCCAGCTCTTTCTTCATTTTCATGATATGGCCATACCACTTCAATCTAGCTTCTCGTGCTATAGCAGCTTGATTCCTCAATAGTTTCCACACTGCATAATGTCCCCTCCCTGCCCCTGGCACTAAAACCCTCTTGTGCCAGTAGCCTTGCATTTCCTCTTCATCCCACGCTTTCTTAAAGATCTCAGTTATCTGTTCCTTTCGACCCCAAGGCTCTGATCATGTCACTCGTAACATCGGATAGTCCCGGAGCTTTTCTTTTCTTCATTTTTCCCCAGTGCCACCTGCACCTCCACCACCGTGATCGGTTTCACTGGGCCTTCTACAGGTACCACTCTCTCCAGATCCTGTGGGGCAGCTAAATACGTGTCTACAGATCGAACAATATATATTTAAATCTTTAAACGTACGAAGCTGTTGATATAAAAAAAATGTAGTTACTTTTCATGTTTATTATCTATGCTTCATTTATTCAAAATATTAAGCATTCTGCAGTATAAATACAAGCCATAGTTTTTGTATATGTCTGTGTTTGCACAATTTTCAAACAGCAGTTTAAAAGTTACGCAAACATGACGTTAAATTACTGCAGCCTTGTGTTTTTTATTTTGTGTTCAGTTGTATTAATCCTCTGCTTTATTCTGGGCTCTCTTGGCACATATGATATATCACCTAATCGGTATTACCAGGAATATCTATCTATCCATCTATCTATCTATCTATCTATCTATCTATCTATCTATCTATCTATCTATCTATCTATCTATCTATCTATCTATCTATCTATCTATCTATTTATCTACCCATCTATCCATCTATCCATCTACCCATCTATCCATCAACCAATCTATCCATCAACCCGTCTCTCTCTCTCTCTCTCTCTCTCTCTCTCTCTCTCTCTCTCTCTCTCTCTCTCTCTCTCCCTTTCTCTATCTCTCTCTCTCTCTATTCGTTTCTTTTTTTCTCTTTTTCTATCTTTTCTTCCCATCTTTCTCTTTCCTTCTTCTCTTTTCATTCATACAATCACGTGACACTCTTACATCAATACAGGGTATTTTCGTTTTTTAT
>RDPX01000276.1:1066669-1082084 GCA_003991215.1 Morbakka virulenta
AGGTAGGAGGGTCATTATTATTTATTATTATTTCATAATTTATATATACAGGTAAATCGTAATCAGAAAAAATAGAAATACTGTTCTCCCTACGAGACCTATTCAAAACGTGAAAAATAAAGTCTATAAACCTGAGAAGAAGAAAAACACACACACCCTCCCCCCCCAAAAAACCCCCACCAAATCAACAACCCACTATTTATTCATATGTACATATGAAAAGAACTATTAAAATCACTTTGCAATAAAATCATTTAATGCCCTTAAAAATTTGTCTATATTTTCAATATATCTTATATTATTAGGAAAAGAGTTATAAACTTTTGCACCATTAAAGAAAAAATGACTTTTTCGTAGATTCCAGTTTGACTTTAGGTAATCGTAACAGATTATTATTATTTCGAGTTGAATAGTCATGAGAGAGATACTGAAAATAATTCATAAAAAATGGAAACTCAGAATCTATGCATTTCCGTACAGTTACGCAAGTTTTTTTCTTAACCATGACTTCAACTGATTGAATATCGTTACTACCGATGATTTTACGAGCACGTTGTTCTTAGGCAGACGTAGCGTCAACTCGATGTATCCAATAGTTGAAATTAGTTAGTGAGCAGTATGTCATTAACGGGACGATGAACGCTTGGAAAATCCTTACTGCCGCCTTTTTTATCAAAAGAGGACGCATTCATTTCAGTAATATCAGTTTTCTTGAAACCTTTTTGCAGACAGATTTGCCAGTAACCAAAACCAAAGAAAATTGTATTAAAAAGCTGAACCAACTAAGGGTTGATTTCTAATGAAAAATATAATATCTGGTAAATACTGAAAGATTTGGAAGATAAATATAAAAACAAATAGTAACATGGAAGCAAAACTTTTGCATGCTACTAACTTGTTTCAAACAGCCAATTCCTCAAGGTGATAAGAAGTATTCACATGAAGTTCTTTTCTTCGATTAGGCTCATGTTAAGTTGTGTTTTTCGTTCTCTTTGTCTTCAGTAGAGGTTTTTTTACCAAAAAACATCCAAAGTATCTTATTTCTCAACTCTAAATATCTCCACAACACATAAAAAAACGAAAAGAAAAATTTTGACGGAGTTCAATTGTTTTGGTCAGCCAATCGAAACAGTTGACTCATTGCCGTTGATCTTTTTAGATCTGATATTTTTCGACTTTATGGAGTCAGTGGAAGCCACAGATCAGGGTGCTTCATTTCTTCATTTGTCTTGAGCTTTTTCTGTCCTACGTTTTGGGAAATACTTCGCCCATCGGCAGGCTTATAGTCTGGCGATTAAAGAGGTACCTTTCAAAATGAAGCTCAGAAAAAGCTCTTTTTCTGACCTAAGTTTTGGGAAACACTTCACCCATCGGCAGGCTTATAGTCTGGCGATTGAAAAAGTACCTTTTAAAATATAGCTCAGAAAAGCTCTTTTTCTGACCTTCGTTTTGGGAAATACTTCATTCATTGGCAGGCTTACAGTCTGGCGATTGAAGAAGTACCTTTTAAAATGAAACTCAAAAAAAGCTCTTTTTCTGACCTTCGTTTTGGGAAATACTTCATTCATTGGCAGGCTTACAGTCTGGCGATTGAAGAAGTACCTTTTAAAATGAAACTCAAAAAAAGCTCTTTTTCTGACCTTCGTTTTGGGAAATACTTCATTCATTGGCAGGCTTACAGTCTGGCGATTGAAGAAGTACCTTTTAAAATGAAACTCAAAAAAAGCTCTTTTTCTGACCTTCGTTTTGGGAAATACTTCATTCATTGGCAGGCTTACAGTCTGGCGATTGAAGAAGTACCTTTTAAAATGAAACTCAAAAAAAGCTCTTTTTCTGACCTTCGTTTTGGGAAATACTTCATTCATTGGCAGGCTTACAGTCTGGCGATTGAAGAAGTACCTTTTAAAATGAAACTCAAAAAAAGCTCTTTTTCTGACCTTCGTTTTGGGAAATACTTCATTCATTGGCAGGCTTACAGTCTGGCGATTGAAGAAGTACCTTTTAAAATGAAACTCAAAAAAAGCTCTTTTTCTGACCTTCGTTTTGGGAAATACTTCATTCATTGGCAGGCTTACAGTCTGGCGATTGAAGAAGTACCTTTTAAAATGAAACTCAAAAAAAGCTCTTTTTCTGACCTTCGTTTTGGGAAATACTTCATTCATTGGCAGGCTTACAGTCTGGCGATTGAAGAAGTACCTTTTAAAATGAAACTCAAAAAAAGCTCTTTTTCTGACCTTCGTTTTGGGAAATACTTCATTCATTGGCAGGCTTACAGTCTGGCGATTGAAGAAGTACCTTTTAAAATGAAACTCAAAAAAAGCTCTTTTTCTGACCTTCGTTTTGGGAAATACTTCATTCATTGGCAGGCTTACAGTCTGGCGATTGAAGAAGTACCTTTTAAAATGAAACTCAAAAAAAGCTCTTTTTCTGACCTTCGTTTTGGGAAATACTTCATTCATTGGCAGGCTTACAGTCTGGCGATTGAAGAAGTACCTTTTAAAATGAAACTCAAAAAAAGCTCTTTTTCTGACCTTCGTTTTGGGAAATACTTCATTCATTGGCAGGCTTACAGTCTGGCGATTGAAGAAGTACCTTTTAAAATGAAACTCAAAAAAAGCTCTTTTTCTGACCTTCGTTTTGGGAAATACTTCATTCATTGGCAGGCTTACAGTCTGGCGATTGAAGAAGTACCTTTTAAAATGAAACTCAAAAAAAGCTCTTTTTCTGACCTTCGTTTTGGGAAATACTTCATTCATTGGCAGGCTTACAGTCTGGCGATTGAAGAAGTACCTTTTAAAATGAAACTCAAAAAAAGCTCTTTTTCTGACCTTCGTTTTGGGAAATACTTCATTCATTGGCAGGCTTACAGTCTGGCGATTGAAGAAGTACCTTTTAAAATGAAACTCAAAAAAAGCTCTTTTTCTGACCTTCGTTTTGGGAAATACTTCATTCATTGGCAGGCTTACAGTCTGGCGATTGAAGAAGTACCTTTTAAAATGAAACTCAAAAAAAGCTCTTTTTCTGACCTTCGTTTTGGGAAATANAAAAGCTAAGTTACGTAACATGGTTTATAATGATGGCAATGATGATTACTATTACTAATAATAATAATAATAATAATAAACTAATAAAAGTCTTCAGTTATACCTCTAGCAAAGAAAAACACTATAACAATATTTACTAATTTCCCCCATAAAGCGGGCTGTCCACGGGAAATGCATTCTAGGTATTCTGGTCGTCTGAACTATTGAAGCAACATCTTTGTAGCTAAAGAGGCCTGTGCGCAAATGAAAGTCTCAATTACATACGTCATATTACATACGCTTCAATTGTCGATAAAGGGTACCTTTTTACATTGTACAATCAGCTGGGTCTTCAGGTCTTACAAGTCAAACAGCGGCTCCCTTATTTAATTCTTTATTGAGGACACCTATTGTAAAGCGTAATCCGTACCTCCCCTGTGCTGGACGAACATATTGAAGTGGAGACCACGAAGCAGGAACTTGGCGTTAGTCACTCTGGCCCTTAGTACATACTCATAACGCGGCGCATTTGAAAATGAAATTCTCCAACTAGTATTCTCATTGTTGAAAGGTCAAAAAATATTTGTTAAAGGCTTCTTTTTAAAGGTGAGGCGCTGTCTTTGACGATACTTTTATTATTAATGTTAAACCGTACCATATTATTAATTATTTTTTGCACTGAATATCAGTTCTAGTGATAGCGCTCTCAGCTTAAGCAAATATGCGTTAAAAAATGTGTACCAGGAATCCTTTTAAGTTTTCAATGTCTTAAGACATCCATCTGATTCCATTTTCAGGTGGGGAAAGCGGAGGTCTAAACAGAAGTCTTTCCCATAAAAAAATTTACAAAAGAAAACAACAAGGCATCAGTGGGAATAAAGACAACTTTAAAGTTTAAAAATGTATATCTCCCCGTGTACAAAATAGAAAAATTCATTGGCAGAGTACCCTCATAAAAATATGCTTTCGAGTTAGCAAGAAAGATAAAGAGAAACTGAATTTTATGGCTTAAATTAAACACTAAATAAAGATAGTAATCCACTAACAAGGCAGATAGCTAATACTTCTGGACTAATTCAGAACTAAATGCCTGTATTGCAATTCTGTGAAAGCTGTATTCCTTTCCCCAAGTGCTTTTCCGAGATGTTGCTTATTTGATTTTCTGATATTTCTATTTGAAGTCCTGTGTTGCCCTAATTAACCTTGATGCGCTTCTCCTTCCAGTCTTTCATAATCTTCCAATCGGCATTCTTGTCACCATGAAGTTGCATTGTCAAACTAGTGAAACCTTGACAAGATTTTGCTGGTTACACACAAAAGGTCATTATATGCTGAAGTGCTATTTCCCCATCACCGACAGTTCCTGAAGGTCTTTGCCTTTTAACTTGCTTCCTCGCAACTATAACCTTGATAAGTTTATGCTCCAAGATGAGCCATTATTTTTAGCAAAGATTCTTTCTACTACAATGTCCTTTCATGAAAGGTACATATTGTCATTGTGGTACCTAAACTTGAGTGAAGAAAACACCACGTTTAATTTCAATAACACCAAAATTACCTCAAACAGTGGATTTCCTGACAGCCTGCTTAATGCTGCAAATTCCATAATCATTGTCCCCGCACATGCTGTGCATGTATCTTGTTCATGGCCAACTCTTGACAAAGAATTGTAAACGCCATATTTCAAATTTACCTACAAAGGACAAAAGTAAAAAACAACAAAAGCTCAGTAATTAATATGACATGCTTTCCTATTTTATGGGGGTTTACCGCCAACCTTATCCGATGCTCTTCTACAGGCATCTGCTAATTTTTAACTTGTTTCTCTAAGATCTCCTCTAATTAAACCTGCTCAAGCTTCTGGGGTCAGCCTCGCCCTCTACGGTTTTCCATCTCCAAACACCCTCTTTATCCAGAGAGTTTCTCTCCACTTCTCCAAATGTCCAGCCAAACAGAGTCTTCCAACTTGGATGCTTTTGTTAAATCAAACAGACGAGTCATATTACAGCTCTGATCACTCGAGATAAGATAATAACACTTCAGTTATTTTTATGATTAGGAACCATACAGACATGAAGCCATTTGCTGCACAGAACTGACCCTTTAACCAGATCTTGAAAAGAGCAGGTTACAAAAAAACTATATGGCGGCGGTCTCTCTATCAGCAAAACAATTTAACAAAAAAGGCAATGATCTGCAGGAGCCTTTTAACACATCATGGCATTGCTTGCAGGATAGGAGGCAAAGGGATAAGAATTGACCTTAGCCGTAAAAATATTCAAGTTATGCTGGAGGAGAGTACTCAGAAGCCAAAGAGTATTATAATCTAGCTTATGAAGAAAAACATTACATTCACACAAATATTTATTACAATGAGCAGCAGCAGCTGCATAAGGATGAGAGAAACGCTAAAAGAAACATGAGATGCAATAAACTTAGCTGGCATCAACCAGAAAAGCTTACCAAAACAATTCGCATGACAATTCTTTAGGGAAAGACGAAGACAAGCCATATTTCGTCGATGGGTAAAAGGTTGGGGTGTAGAAGCAACATTTAAGCCTAGTAAGTTACAAACATATCTGAATACGATGAACAACATCTAGATGAGATGTGGGTGAACCTGTCCATATATAACAGCAGTATTCCCAGCAAGGACGGCGGTAGATATACAAAATGGCATCATACATACGGTACGTTCTAGCGCAATACAGAGAACCAACAATTTAAGAAACAGCCTTATCAACAGATTAACTATAGAAACAATAAAAAAAACCTGAAGAAAATAACAAATCAAGTGCCCTCATTGATGAGTATTCCTGAGAAGGATAAGCAAACTCACCAGATTAAACATCAGAAGCATTGAGAATAATTAATAAATGGGAAGAGCTGGAGATAAGACCTCAGCTTTTTACTCTTTGTCTAAAATCCCAATGTAGTTTATACTCATCATTTTCTTGTGCCTGTTCAGGTATTTTTAGGTACCATTCTCCTTACTCTTGCTCTTTCTCTTCTTCGTCTTCTTCTATATTATTATTATTATTATTATTATCTTCAATTTGCAACTAATGCACTGGCTGATCTTAAGCCGTTCTGTGTGCGAGAGAGCCGGTTACAACCAGTTACCAAAGGTCTCTCATCATAGTCTTTCTCTTTCAGAGCTCTGATACCTTTCGCAAAATCCTAGCTGTTCTTAATCGTGTTGTTTTCTAAACTTCGGCAATGTTGATCACAATCCCAATCTTTTCCATGTATTTGGAAAAATTTTTCGTCACACTCCCAAGAAACCCCAAGACAACAGGTACAACGCTAACTTTTTTCAGATTTCAAAGTCTTTGGATTTCTCTTTTAATTTCCTGATACTTGACAATTTTTTCCTGTTCTTTTTCACTTATCCTGGTGTCTTCGGGGATGGCAACATCGATGACGATCGCAGACTTGTCAACTTTATCAATAATTACGTCTGGTCGTCGTGCCTCAATGACACTGTCACACTGGATGTTCATGTCCCATAACAGTTCCCATTCTCTAATACTGTTTGAGGTTCATGCTCATACCATTTCTCGGCTCTTTCAAGATTCAGTTTTCCACACAGCTTCCAATGGGCAATTTTAGCGACGTCCTCATGTCGTCTTTTGTACTCTTTCTGAGCAAGCTTTTTACACTCGCTCAGGATGTGGTTTACTGTTTCTCCCCTTTCTCCACACAATCTACAATTAGGTGTATCAGTGCTTTTGTCAATGTTATACTTAACATAATCTGTCCGTATTGCTTGCTCCTGGGCAGCAAATATTAAAGCTTCAGTGGTCACTTTCAAATCTGATTGTGTTATCCAGATCTACGATTTCCCCTCGTCAGTATTTTCACTTTTATTCCTGATAATTTGCCCATACATCTGCTTTCCCAACCATTTTTGTTTTTTTCTCTCCTTATTTCTCTGTTTAAGATCTTCCTTTTTAATCGTTGATTGGTATTCAATTACACCAACATGTTTCACTGCTTGCAGTAATGAATCATTGGAAATTTTTAGGTACCATCCAAGATTATTCTCTTCGCTTCTAACTGTATCTTCGCAATTCATAAGTCCTCTGACACCGACATTCCTATCTAGGCATAATCTGTCTACATCACTTTTAGAGTGAAAAGCTTTGTGCATTGTTAGGAGCTTTCGGATTTTCCTGTCCAGTTCCCTCAGCTCATCACATTTCCATTCTACTATTCCTGCTCCATATCTCAATACTGCCACTGCCCAACTATTTATGGTGTGTATTTTGTTCTTTCCATTCAGTTTGGGTTTCAAAATTAGTCTGGTGCGTCTACGGTACTCTCTTACAAATTGATCCTTCATCTCATTCTCTTTGATTTTATCATACTCAATTATTCCCAGATATCGATACCCTTCCTCATCAACTGTTTTCAAAACCTTCCCATCTGGGAGAACCAAACCTTTACTCTTACTCTTATCTACTTTTCCTCTATTCAAAACCAACAATCCGCACTTCTTTATCCCGAATTCCATCCCAATATCTTCGCTGAACATATAAACCGTATTCACGAGTGAATCAATTTGCTTAAGCGACTTTCCAAAGAGTTTTAGATCGTCCATAAATAACAAATGGTTCAAACGTGTGAGTTTATCACCAAACTCATAATGAACTTTCACTTTCCTTAGTGTTAAGGTTAAAGGGATTAGGGCAAGTACAAACAAAAGTGGCGACAAACTGTCCCCCTGAAATATCCCCCTCTTAATTTCAACAGCTCCAAGAGATGTACCACTAGATGTTAACTCCAACTTCCACTTACTCATACTACCTAACAAAAACGTTTTGGTGTTCTCAGCAACTCCAAACAATTCTAAACATTCTCTAATCCAGCTATGTGGTATCATGTCATATGCTTTGCGGTAGTCAATCCATGCCATAGAAAGGTTCGTACTTCTTCGTTTGCAATCTCTAAGGACTGCCTTGTCGATAAGCAATTGATCTTTCGTGCCTCTACAATTTCTCTTACATCCTTTCTGCTCATCAGGTATTATATCTTCTTCATCAAGATATTTGTAGAGACAGTCCGATATTATACCTGTTAGTAATTTCCACATCAAAGGAAGACAGGAAATGGGGCGATAATTATCCACTGCATTACCTTTACTGGCATCTTTTTGGCACAACACTGTTCTACCAAAAGTCAACCATTCAGGTAGTTCTTCATTCCCATTCAAAATCCTATTTAATTGTCCCGATATTCTCTCATGAAGGCTAGATAACCTTTTAATCCAAAATCCTTGTACACCATCTTTTCCAGGTGCCTTCNAGTGCTTTTGTCAATGTTATACTTAACATAATCTGTCCGTATTGCTTGCTCCTGGGCAGCAAATATTAAAGCTTCAGTGGTCACTTTCAAATCTGATTGTGTTATCCAGATCTACGATTTCCCCTCGTCAGTATTTTCACTTTTATTCCTGATAATTTGCCCATACATCTGCTTTCCCAACCATTTTTGTTTTTTTCTCTCCTTATTTCTCTGTTTAAGATCTTCCTTTTTAATCGTTGATTGGTATTCAATTACACCAACATGTTTCACTGCTTGCAGTAATGAATCATTGGAAATTTTTAGGTACCATCCAAGATTATTCTCTTCGCTTCTAACTGTATCTTCGCAATTCATAAGTCCTCTGACACCGACATTCCTATCTAGGCATAATCTGTCTACATCACTTTTAGAGTGAAAAGCTTTGTGCATTGTTAGGAGCTTTCGGATTTTCCTGTCCAGTTCCCTCAGCTCATCACATTTCCATTCTACTATTCCTGCTCCATATCTCAATACTGCCACTGCCCAACTATTTATGGTGTGTATTTTGTTCTTTCCATTCAGTTTGGGTTTCAAAATTAGTCTGGTGCGTCTACGGTACTCTCTTACAAATGGATCCTTCATCTCTTTCTCTTTGATTTTATCATACTCAATTATCCCTAGGTATCGATACCCTTCATCATCAACTGTGTTCAAAACCTTCCCATCTGGGAGAACCAAACCTTTACTCTTACTCTTATCTACGTTTCCTCTATTCAAAACCAACAATCCGCATTTTTATCCCGAATATCCCGAATTAAGGTTAAAGGGATTACAGTAAGTACAAACAAAAGTGGCGACAAACTGTCCCCCTGAAATATCCCCCTCTTAATTTCAACAGCTCCAAGAGATGTATCACTAGATGTTTACTCCAGCTTCCACTTACTCATACTACCTAGCAATAAAGTTTTGGTGTTCTCAGCCACTCCAAACAATTCTAAATATTTCTCCAATCCAGCTATGTGGTATCATGTCATATGCTTTGCGGTAGTCAATCCATGCCATAGCAAGGTCCGTACTTTTTCGTTTGCAACCTCTAAGGACTGCCCTGTTGATAAGCAATTGATCTTTCGTGCCTCTACAATTTCTCTTACATGCTTTCTGCTCATCAGGTATCATCATATCTTCTTCATCAAGAAATTTGTAAAGACAGTCCGATATGATACCTGTTAATAATTTCCACATCGGGGAGATAATTATCCACTGCATTACCTTTACTGGCATCTTTTTGGCACAACACTGTTCTACCAAAAGTCAACCATTTAGGTAGTTCTTCATTCCCATTCAAAATCGCATTTAATTGTTCAAATATTCTCTCGTGAAGGTTAGATAACCCTTTAATCCAAAAGCCTTGCGCACCATCTTTTCCAGGTACCTTCCAATTGGGAATTTTTCCAGCTTGCTTTGAGATCATTTCTGTTGTAATTACCAGTTCATTTTGTTTTGGGTAGTTTCTCTCCTCCTTCAAACTTTGTAGCCATTCTGCATCCTTGTTACGATATTTTTCTTTACTCCATATGTCACTCCAAAAGGCTTGACTTTCTGCTGTACCTGGTATTTCACTACTTCCAAAATTACTGCCATTGGGTTCTGCAAACAGCTTTTTCTGATCGGAATTAAACAACCTATTGTGTCGAAACTGTTCTATTCTTTCGTTATACCTCTTCAATTTGGCCACTTTTGCTAATACTCGCTGTTTGAGTTCTTCAATCACTGTTCCAAGTCCTTTTACTTTAACCCAAAGCCTAGTATCGATGTTTTCACCTTACCGTTCTTATACCTTGTAAGTAAATTAATGCACTTGTTAAGATCCTTAATAGCGCTTTCGATTCGATGTTTCCACCTCGGTTCCTGTTTGGATCCCCCATCTTTCCTGATATTTTTGAGACCTAGCTGTTTTGATACCCATACTGAACACGCAACAATCAAATTATTGGCTTCAGTAATATTCTTGGTATTAAAGAATATCAAGACATTATTCACTCGACGAACCTCATTATTTATTCTTTTGAAATCAACTTTTTTGAACACTATCCCATCAGCATTTTCTCCAGAGTTAAAAATTTCAAGCAGTTTATCAACAATGACCCTTTCTTCATCTGAGATTCCCTCAAACGAAACATTTAAACTTACCCTATCTGATCTCTCATTCACAGTACCTGTATCAACTTCAAGTAATTCAGTATTACCCTTATCACTATCTGCATTATTTTGTTGATTCGAAAAACCTTTATCTCTTCTCTTGATCAGTTCCAATTCCAATTCAGTGAGCCAGCCGTTTTTTCTAATCGCTCTGGCTTGGTAAAAAATCTTCTGTTCAGTAATGTCTTGAAACGGGCCACGCTCTAACCATTCACTATATAACCTTTGCCGGTAACCTTTAATGGGTACACCGTTTTCATCAGTGGGATTGGATCTATAATAGCATTCCATAACAACAATATTTACTCCCTTCGACCATCTTTTCCTTTCAGGCAACTTTAGGGTTAGAAAAGTATGTACATGCTACTGAGGAGACAATTTTTGAACAGGTAGCTGGAATGGTTATGCTTGGAAGGGGGATGAAGAAGCAATACAAGACGAGAGTGGATGAAAATGCAAGAGAGATCAAAACGGGTGGGTTAAGGGTGGTTTCCTTGCAAAAAGCATAGAGGCATTTGTGTTTGCTGCTCAAGAGCAAGCATTGAGGACAAGGTTGGTGCAGTCGAATAAGGATGGTGGTGCTTGTCCCATCTGTCGCATCTGTGGAATGGAATCTGAGTCAGTTTGGCATGTTGTGTGTGGGTGTAAGGTTCTGGCTCAGAAGGAGTACAAGAGGCGACATGATAGGATGGGATTGAGAATATATTGAGAGCTGTGCAAGAAGTATGGGTTGAAATGTGCAGGGAAGTGGTTTGAAGAGGTGCCTGACAAAGTTAGAAAGAGTGAAGATGGTAGGTTTGAAGTTTGGTGAGATAGATCAGTGGAGACAATGCAACAGGGGGAAAGTAATCGTCCAAATGTTGTTGTTGCTGACCACACTGAAAAGAGATGGCTGATTGTAGATTTTGCTTTGCCTTCCGATCGAAACATGACAGCTGATGAAGAAGAAAATTCTCCCTCTCTCCGTATTCTCCCTTGGCCCAACAAATCCGGAAGTTACACAACGTATCTACCAGCATTGTTCCAACCGTTGTGGGAACCTTAAGAGTAGTGACGAAGTGGTTGGAGCCCAGTTTGAAAGAGTTGGGCACCTCTGATGTCTCTACCATCATTGGAACCACCAACATATTGAGTAAGGTGCTTAACCTCTAAAGCTGGTGGTCAGTAGCCGGGGTTAAGTTTTCTCGTCTGGCAGGTGAATACCATCCCCACTGTGCAGGCTGTCATGCTGGACATGAACTTTGTTATTATATCAGTATCATTATATTAGTGTTATTTTTTAATTATAACTATTAATAAAAATCATTATCACTACTTTTGTTAATACCATGCAAACTTCTAATGTTTTGCTATCTTATTGATAATTGTGGTCATGATAAACAAATTATAGTATAATAGTAGAAGGTTTAATTGATTCCTCTTTTGAAGGTATTACCAAAATACACTGATGAAGTCTAATTTAGCTCCACTACTAAAAGTACAGGTATTGATGCTCATCATGAAGATCAATATCAGATCTATAAAGAATAATACAACATCCAAAAAAAGAATTAAATTGGATAGTTTTAACATTAATTACAAATCAGAGAAATGACTATTCCAAAAACATACCTTGGGGAAAGGTATATGAGTAGAAGTATTAAATGCAACTAGAAGTCTATTTCCAATATCAACTGCCATATCCAACAGCTCATTTCTGTACCATAACATCCCTTTTCCTGCTTCCTTTAAAGTCATAGCAACTGTGTGTGCACCCAATAAACCTCTGAAAAGTAAAAAACCCAAACAAAAACACTCATGAAGTAAATGATCAAGTTTTCATTCTTCTATGAAGTAACTTCTTAAAGGGCATACAATTGTGGTGTGCTTCTTTAAATGTCTCCTAAATTGTATGTATACCCTTTTTATGCACAAAGATAAACAAAACACAAATCAATTTTACCAAACAAATGCTGATAAACAGATAGTGGCTTTAACCACATCTTTGATGAACAGTGATAATAAAAATGCTGTAAAATGTCAAATCAGTTCCTCTTTGCCTTTTCTGAATCAAGCTGCTAAATCAGTGACACTTCTGTGGCGGTTATGCAATCGTAGTCTTTCCAGATCAAGTTACCTAGGTAAACCAAGTACATATACCTGAAAGATTAGGCTGTTTGATAGCAAAACATGGGGAGCTATAGAAATATAAAGTAAAGGCCAAATAGATACAATAATTTTGTATACACAGTCGTCCAACACATGCTAGCATGTAAAACGGACGTTAAACCGAATATGATGATGATGATGATGACACAGTGTTTGTTCAAACACTGTGTGTAATGCTCTACATAACAAAATGTGAAGAATTTCAAAATCAAGCATTTGTGCTATGATGTACCCAATATTACTTTTTAAAAAAAGAATACAAAAACTAACAATAATTTTGTTTCATTGTAGTAGGCATAAAAGTAAATAAGAGATTCAAAATCTCACAACTTGATTACTTTCTCTTGCCATCAAATGTAGATGAACAATAAGTGAAAGGATGGGGCAAATATCTACTCACACAAAGTTATATAGTATTTGCCTAATCAAAAGATTCAAGAGTAAAATGTGAGCCATCTCTTGATTATAAAGTCATGTATCAATATCAACTATAGTTTATTTAAGGTATTTAGTTGTTTGTCTTACCCAAGAACCCTTATATTTGTTTCAAAGACAGAAACAACTACATCAGTATCAAATGATACTGTTGCAATCACCAGTCTTGCAGCCTTTTCAAACTCTGGGATATTTCCTAACACCTACAAGTAATAAATGGCAAATATATAATGAAAATTTGTAATTGCTTGCTTGTGTATACAATTCTGTATAAAAAATAATCATTTTTACATTAGTAAAATAAGTTGTGACTATGTGTCTTCATGTCACTACAGGATCTGAAAAAAACAACAAATAAAAATTACTGAAATGGTATTCCAATCAATATTTTAGAAAGTGAAAAACACAACAAAAACCAATAAAAGAGGGAATGTATACTGTGTTCCTTCAACAATTAAAACTACAACAAAAATATAAATAGCTCAAGTCTAATTCAAAATATAGAAATGATTTCTGGCACAAAAATACAGCTTTTTATGACTTGAATTAGTGAATCTGAAGAAAATTGTTGGCTAGAAATTCTCTGAGAAAGTTGTCTGTCAACTGGTAGACCAATAAAGCAAAAGTAGGAATTACAGTAACATCAGCCCTTCTTGTGGAAATAAAGTAATCTCACACATTGGGATGATCTGTCTTTTGTCATCAGCCATACATCTTTCTGACAGCTGTTTCGGAAGGTGTCACATAACAGATGGTTTTATCAGTCTAATAAAACAAGTAAAAGAAGTCATATATTATAATAGCAATATCAAATTCATAATCAGTACTCACAGCAAGAGTGTCCAAGGAATCAATCAATGTTAGTGAAAAGCTGAAAATTGAAGAAAAGTGAAACAAATGAAAATGCTATTAAATGTGCATGCAAAAAATGGACCAAAATACCTGATTTATTACTCACAAAAATCTTTGTTTTTTTCAAATTAATGTGCTCTCACTGTGGTTAAATAACATGCTCAACTTTATCTACCTTCGTAATCTGTTTCTCTGATCAAATCTTGAATAAAAAGGCCTTTACATGAGTTTTAAAAGGAAAAATGTGGTTCAAAGGTATTGACTGTTTTAAAGTAGCAATACAACTAAACAATGCTTTGTGATTGTTAGATATTTTCCTGGATGAGTCAACATTTGTCAAATTTCCAGATGTTGAGATAAGAAACCAGTCAATGTCTCTTTTTCTTTACATCTGGAATTTCAACAAGTGGTGTCTTGTCCAGGCAAACCACAGCGAACCAAAAATCAAAAGTAGGCATCTGTAAACCTTATCTGGTTTAAGACTATAAGCCCCATTTTCAGTTATTCCATGAATTCTTAAGAGACATTCAAAGAATGTTTAATGCTGTTCCTTCATCATCATCATCATATTCGGTTTAACGTCCATTTTACATGCTAGCATGTGTTGGACGCTTTCTTGAAATCGACTTCCAAGTTATCCTATCCTTCACCAGGTCTCTGCTGACACCTTATTGTTTAAGATCCATCCTTATCACTTCCTCCCATGTTTTCTTTGGTCTTCCTCTGCCAGTGGTTCCTGTCACATTGATTGTTCTGCATCTACCTGCCCAAGCATTCTTGTCCATTCTCTCCACATGACCAAACCAATGAAGCCTCCTATTCTGCATACAGCTGCCAATACTGTCCAGATTCAATCTCCTTCTGAGTTCATTAGAACTGAGCCTGTCCTTTAGACTTACGTTGCACATCCATCTTATCATTCTCATGTCATTCCGCTCCATGCGGCTGACATCTTCAGCTTTCACTGGCCAAGTTTCACTGCCATACATCATTGTGCTACGTACACATGCCTGCTAGACTCTACCTTTGGTAGGTAATGGCAGAGCTCTGCTGGTTAACAATGGCATTAGCTCCCTGAACTTACTCCATCCACTGTTAACCCTTGCTGTAACACTTGCACCAGCTCCCCCCTCAGCTCCAAGGGTGTCACCAAGGTAGCAAAACTTCTGGACAACTTCAATATCCTCATCCTCCAAATGCACTTTATGTAGGTCTAAGTCACAGGTTGCCTCTCCTTCTTTGCACCTCTTGCAGCTAAAACGGTTAGTTTCTGTCAGTTTGCCCTTTATTCCACTGCACCCTTTATGTACCCAGTGCTTGCAAGTACCACAATAGATTGAGTTGCTCCCAACTCCCTTCCCACAGACTGAACAGGGAAACTTTCCTTTCTCCAATGGCTTTCCTAAATTGCAACCACTGACCATCACTTTTGTCTTGCCCATGTTCACTCTCAAACCTTTACCTTCCAAACC
>RDPX01000277.1:0-17174 GCA_003991215.1 Morbakka virulenta
ACGTAAAAGTGATTGACCATATAGATAAAGATAAGCCAAATAAAAATATTTTTTTAAAAAAAAGAAAAATTTACAATTATATAAATAATACTTACTTTCTTATCCTCTTCGAGCCAAGTGCGGCTCATAAGGATTGACAGCATCCTCCGCCATCTCTCTCTGTCTTTGGCTATGTTCCTAACTTCGTTCCATGTTTGCCATCCCAGGTCATTTCTTTCTGCTTCCGCAATCCTCCGCCATGTTGTTCGCGGGCATCCTCTCTTTCTTTTTCCCTCTGGTGTCTATGTTAGGTCTACTCCAGAGTTATCATTTTATGATTTTCTCAGAGTATATCCAATCCATCTCCTACACCTCATGAGCTCTTCCATTGGATTGGTTTTCGTCCAAAGGTAGAGCTCGTTGTTCGTGATTTTTGTGGGCCAGAAGATACGGAGAATCCTTTTGCTCTGAAATATTTCCAATCTGCTGATATCATTTCCATTTCATTTCCACATCTCTCCTCCATGGGGTAGCACGGACATTACGTTGCTATTATACACTCAAATCTTGGTCTTACTACTGTATTGGTTTGACTTCCAGAGTGGGTTAAGCATGGTAAACGCATTTCTTGCTAGACTCAGCCTATGTGTGATATCCTCAGTGGATCCCCCTGTTTTGTTTATTATGGCACCGAGGTATGTGAAGGTGTCCACGTCTTCAACACTTCTGCCCTTGATCTCGATTGGGTGGTTTTCTTTGTTATTAAATCTCAACACCTTGGCCTTGTCTGTGTTGAATTTGAGACCGACGTTTTCAGCCTACTAACATAGCTTATCAGTTTTTTCCTGCATATGTTCGTGCTTGCTGGATAGGAGGGCGATATCGTCTGCATAGTCTAAGTCTTTAAACTTTGTGGTAAACTTCCATCTTATTCCGGTTTTCTTTGCCGTTGTTGCTTTCCCCATGATCCAATCTATAGTAATAATGAAGAGGAAGCCTGACATGTCACAGCCTTGTCGAACACCAGTGTTTGCAGAGAACCACTCCGATGTCTACCCGTTGTTAATGACGCAATTACTACTTCATCTGTACATTTCCTTTATGATCTCTATATAGAGATCTGGTACTCCATAAAACTTCAGAATCTTCCAGAGTTTCTCTCTGTCGATGCTATGGAAAGCTTTACGGAAGTCAATAAAGTTAATGCACAGTAATGCTTGCCACTCGATGCACTGTACGACAATATTTCGAAGTAATAACATCTGCTCAGCTGTCCCGTGTACTTTTTTATATGCTGTCTGCTCATTTCTCAGTTTTTCGTCTGCTCCTTTCCTGATTCTTTCTAAAACAACTCCGCAGAAGACTTTTTATTTGTAATTTTTTTGTAATTTTTTAAGTTAACAGAATATGTCATATAAAATACAGTAATACTGTTTCATCAAAATTTTTCCTTACTTTTATCATACGTTGGTTTATCAACATAAATGAATAAATAATTTGATCATTAGTACATTAGCAGTGATTGGTTTAAATCAATCTAACAAATATTTGTATTTTCCTTGTTCTATGTTTTTTGCATACAGATACACCTTGTCAAAATACAACAAGGCTTTAAGATACAATTNCAGCCTTGTCGAACACCAGTGTTTGCAGAGAACCACTCCGATGTCTACCCGTTGTTAATGACGCAATTACTACTTCATCTGTACATTTCCTTTATGATCTCTATATAGAGATCTGGTACTCCATAAAACTTCAGAATCTTCCAGAGTTTCTCTCTGTCGATGCTATGGAAAGCTTTACGGAAGTCAATAAAGTTAATGCACAGTAATGCTTGCCACTCGATGCACTGTACGACAATATTTCGAAGTAATAACATCTGCTCAGCTGTCCCGTGTACTTTTTTATATGCTGTCTGCTCATTTCTCAGTTTTTCGTCTGCTCCTTTCCTGATTCTTTCTAAAACAACTCCGCAGAAGACTTTTTATTTGTAATTTTTTTGTAATTTTTTAAGTTAACAGAATATGTCATATAAAATACAGTAATACTGTTTCATCAAAATTTTTCCTTACTTTTATCATACGTTGGTTTATCAACATAAATGAATAAATAATTTGATCATTAGTACATTAGCAGTGATTGGTTTAAATCAATCTAACAAATATTTGTATTTTCCTTGTTCTATGTTTTTTGCATACAGATACACCTTGTCAAAATACAACAAGGCTTTAAGATACAATTTAGTGGCAAGCTAGTCTTTCTATCACCATTTGGGCTAGCTACAAGCATTCTAAAATACTAATTTGGCATAGTTTAAACTATACACTTGAGATTATGATTTTCCACTCACAATATCATCACAGTTATAAAATTTCATATATACCATGTTAGCTTATTAAACAAGTGTTGATTTAGCCCTATTTTTAAGAGATAAGTGTTACATGAACAATTATTTATNACAAGCATTCTAAAATACTAATTTGGCATAGTTTAAACTATACACTTGAGATTATGATTTTCCACTCACAATATCATCACAGTTATAAAATTTCATATATACCATGTTAGCTTATTAAACAAGTGTTGATTTAGCCCTATTTTTAAGAGATAAGTGTTACATGAACAATTATTTATCTAAACTACTATTTTATGGATATCAGTAAAATAAAGAAGCTTACAGAAGCTTGCAACAGTGCTGTTCCTTGATGAGATACACAGGGCCATGGACCATGGAAACCTTACAGGTGCTTTGTTTGTCGATTTTAGCAAAGCATCTCACACCATCAGCCATTCTACCATCCTGAATAAGCTTCCAGAATTTGGAATTTCAGGAGATGAACAAGTGTGGTTTACTGACTACCTTTTCAATAGGAAGATGACAGTTAACTATGAGGGTAAACTATCGGCACGACTTCCAATCCATTGTGGAGTCCCACACGGCTCAATTTTGTGCCCTCTACTGTTTCTCCTTTATTTCAATGAACTTCTATCGATACTAAAATACTGCAAAGTGATAATGTACGCAGATGACACTGTCCTTTACTACAATCACAAGGACCCGAAAGAAATCGAGAAAGTATTAAAACAAGAACTGTGTGTTATGTCGAAATGCTTACAAGATAATGAACTTGTCATAAACATGAAAAAGGGAAAAACAGAAGTTATGACGTTCGGAACGAAGAAACGGTTAAATCACGAAGAACACAAAATGGACATTCATTACTAAGGAGAAGCAGTAAATATAACATCTGGCTATAAATACCTGGGTGTTCAGCTCGACCCTTCACTGACCATGCAAGAACACTTTGATTCAATTTGCAAGAAGGCATCTACACATATATGTCTACTGAAAAGAATAAGACCTTTTTTGACAGACATAGCCATCCTGAGAATCTACCAAGCCCTTGTTGTTCCAATAATTACATATTGTTCGTTGACCAACTTCTACCATCAACCATCTCGAAAAAATTCAATAATGGTACTTGAATCTCGTATTCGTTAACTGACAAATGAAGACGTTTCATCCATCAACAACATTTTTAAAAGAAAAATTTTTCTTACAGTATTCAAATGCATTAAGGGACTTTTTCCAAATTTCGAAGATTTTGAACTCATAAATCACGACAAAGGAACCAGAAACAATAATAAACTTTTGAGAGTGCCTAAAGTTAAACTAGAAAGTACTAAAAAGTATTTTTATTACAATGGGGTAGTAGTTTATAATGACTTACCATTAGATATCAGAACAGAATCTAACTGTGGTTCTTTCTGTAAAAAGGTGGACCTATTTTTGAATTTCTAAATGTGTCTAAGAAGATTTATACCCAATTGCCTAGTGTTTTAAATGTCACACCTGTTCAGATGTTCATAATTTTTTTCCTTGACACATCATGACGAATTTTCACTCGCCTAACTTTTAATCACTGATTTCAAAACTTGTACAATATTTTTTTGTAAATTAATTACCTTTCTTCTTTATTTTAATTGTATTTTACTTATTGTTTTATTTTTATACACAGGACTTATATGAAAAACAGTTATGTAAACTGATATAATGCACCTGTTGAAATATTATCAAATAATGATAATAATAATAACCACTGTTAAGAAGTATAAAGATGTAGATATAGATCAACAAATAGCAAATGAATTTATTTATGAACCTATTGTAAATACTCAACAGGGTGTTAAAGAGACTAATGACAAAAGAAAAGACAATATGATTGAAAAGTTACAAAACAATGAAAATTATTTGAAAAGTGGATAAGAATATATAATTTTTTATTAGTCCGAGTGAGTGAAGCGAATGAGAATTTCTTCCAACAGTCAGAATTTGCCTTTGTTAGGCCCTAAAATTTCCTCCCTTACGAAGTTCCAAAAATGTACCTGTAGTTGTGTGACTGGTCAGAATTTTGCACAATTTTGCTCAGAAGGGTGATATTAAAATTTTATTTTCTGACCAGTCAGACAACTACAAGTACCTTTTTAGGACTTCGTAAAAGTCAACTGTTGGAATAATGGGATTTGACTTGAAAAATGACGTTAAACATCGTTGCTGTCGTGGCCGAGTGGTTATGGCGTCTGACTAGAAATCACATAGGATCTTCCCGGCTTGGAATCCTATGGACTTCGTACATTTTTTATTTCAGTCTTTATTTCATTTTATTTTTATTTTCTATTTTAAGGCAATTACCGTATTTTCTCTTTTAAACTCCCTAGGCTTTTATAATTTTTTTCTTTTTAAGGGGGCGTTTATTGGAGAGGGGCGTTAATTAGAGAGGGTCGATTGTTTAAAAAATAGATATTTTTTCGTACCACAATTTTTTTCGCACAGAAATCACTAATCATAAATCATAAGTTAAAAATCATTAATTTCAATAAACTCATCTTCGGCCTTATCCTCATCCATAAAAGAGAATAGAAGACAAGAAATGGGAAAGGAATAAAAGACAATAGAAGGAAATAAAAGAGAATAGAAGAGAATAAAAGAATATAGAATAGAAGAAATTGGAAAGAAAAAAGAGAATAGAAGAGAAATAAAAGAGAATAAAGAGAATGGAAGAGAAAATAAGGGAAGAGAACAGAAGAAAAGAGAGGAAAAGAGAATAGAAAAGAAATGAAAAGAATGGAAAAGAGTAGAAGAGAAGGGAAAAGAATAGAAGAGAAGAGTATAGAATAGAATAGAAGATAATACATGAGAATACAAGAGAATAGAAGAGTATAATAGAGAATAGACGAGAATGGAAATGAACAGAAGAGAATAGAAAAGAATATAATAGAAATGAATAAATGAGAATAGCTGAGGATAGAAGTGAATAAAGAGAATAGAAAACAATGGAAGAGAATTGAAGACAATAGAAGAGAAGATAGGAGAGGAGAAGAGAAGAGAAGAGAATAAAGGAGAGTAGTAGATAATAAAAAAGATACTAGAAGGGAATAGAGGAGATTTGAAGAGACTGGAATAGAAGAGAATAAAACAGAAGATAGCAGAAAAGTATAAAGACAATAGAATAGAAGGGAATAGTAGCGAACAAAATAGAATAGAAGAGAATAAATGGGGAAAGAAAAAAGAAAATAGAAAAGAAATAAAGAGAATAAATTAGAATAGAAGAAAATAGAACAGAAGAGAAGAGAAGAAAATAAAGACAATAGAAGATAAAAGAAAAGAATGGAAGGAACCAGAAGAGATGGGAAGAGAATAGAAGAGAAGGGTATAGAAGAACAGAGTATGGAGGAGAATAGAAATGAATAGAAGAGAGAACAAGAGAATAGAAGAGAAGAGTATAGAAGAGGTAAGAACAGACGAGAATAGAAAAGAATTGAAGAGACAGAACAGAACAGAACAAAAGAGAAGGGAAGAGAAGATAATACATGAGACTAGAAGAGTATAAAAGAAAATAGAAGAGAATAGAAGAGAATAGAAGAGAATAGAAGAGAATATAAGAGAACAGAAGAGAAGATATGAGAAGAGAATAGATGAGAAGGGATAGAATAGAAGTGAATAAAGAGAATAGAGGAGAGGACAAGAGAAAGAAACAGAAGAGAAGAGAAAAGGAGAGAAGATGAGAGAAGAGTAGAGAAAAGAAGAACAGGACGAAAAAGAACCACGAAGCCGCCGACCGTCGCATCGAAACCTCTTTCATTTAAAGTTTTAGTATAGGTCTTCGTAGTTATAGTAGAGATGTTAAGTATAATGAGATCCAAAAGTTTGTATGAGCTTTGAAAAAGAGGCCAACTTGACAGAACCATCTCGTCCTAAGATACCGTACAATATTATTCTTTGGTAAGGCGATATTTGGATATTTTGTTTATATTTCGATATATTTTTTTATATTATGTGTTTATTGGTAGTGATTAAGCAGAGATACTGGTTTCAAATTTTCAGTCAAACTGACAAAGGCAGGTTTGCCTTACCTTCTCTCTAACCCATGGTCTCGCACAGATTATTGATTTTCCCACTATTCTACTTCTCAATGATACTAGAGTACATTATTTGCCTAATCTCTTTCTGGCTTATATCCGAGAATTGTTCTGCAACTTTTCTCCCTTCTTTTGGTTCCTTTCCGTTTTGTAGCTGATGCGCAAGAAAGGACAAAATGTAATAGAGATATTGCTGAAATTTGTTAGAAATACACACGAGTGAAAAAATACCATCGATTAGAGGGGATTACATTAGTAAAAAGAATTACTATATGACATTTTAAGATATAACATATGCCGCACTAAATTAATATGAAGCTTGATTAATCCGTTTAAATGATAAAGTCAGACCCCTTATTATACAAAATTGCCCAAAGCATCCATATAATGGAACTATTAGTCTCAGCTTTTAAAAAAGCTGTTTATCAATTTACAGCAAACAAGGAATTAGAGCAGATGTCACTTGGATATTTCTAAAACTCCAAAATAGACTGCTAAAGGTTGAAAATACTAAAACAGTGACATGCTAACAACTTCATTTCATAGTTTTACTTCCTCTAGTAATAATCATGGGGCATTCCTCACGTTTCTTTAAAGCTTTGCAGTAAGTGAATGTTCTTCTTTGAGGTGCTCACTAAAAAAGTTAAGGATCCACTTCCAAGAGTCCTTTTGGGCATAAGCATGTGAAACCTTCTCTCCACCCCAAGACCTTGTCACTCCGAACGCGTAGGAATGATCACATAACGGGGCATACGGTGGCTCAATCAAATGACCTGCATTGGGATATGTAATAATAGTACAGTGATGACCAATATTCCCTTTTTGCATGTGTTCTTTAGTTTTTAAAGCCATTTCTTCCACATTTAGGCAGTCGTCATCTTTTCCACAAACAAGCAACACCTTGGCACCTATGTTTTCTACTGGAATCAATGCGTCTTCTCTGGAGATTATTTGGTAGGCATTGACTGTAACGATGCCTTTTGGTGTTGAAATAATTTTTGTAGGATCAGTAGCGACAAAGAAAGTCGGTTTGCCTCTGTGGATCCATGAAGTACCATAGAAATGACTGGAGCAATTGATACCTAAGTAATAAAAAAGAAATTTTATTAGTGGAACCAATAACGGAAGAAAATATCGGAATTGAGTGGCAACACCTTTATAAACGATGACAGTGCTGAATGAAATGGGTTGCCGTTGGTGCTACTGATAAATTATCATAATGTCTTTATGTCTATGGGAAAAAACAGTTACGTTATTTACAAAGAACTACGTTTTTGCCACACAACGAAGCAATTTATTTTACGAATTTCAATGCATTGCTTGTGTTTGTTGACCAAAACTTCCAACATTTGGTTCATTCAGTAAGAAGGAATATTCATGAGATTTTGAATTCAATACGTCTATTAATCTGCACCGAAGGATCCATTCCTTAATATACAAGAGAAATATTCGGTTAAACTGCAGATGACTTAGCATATTCCTTTTTCAAAGAGGTGTCATATAGATTCTTTTCTTGCTGTAGTTGTCTATACAAATATCATACTCCAATTGGTCCTTTACTTTCTTATCATCACTAAATATAACACTGCGCCCTAAAGGATAGATTCTCTTTATTTTCATATTTGCATCTTCGTCCTGATGAATACCAAGAAGAAAACTTTCAGTTAATGATATTATTTCTATCACCACTAAAAGCTATTCTTATGACAGTACACTTATTTCATTTCCATACGTAGTGTTTCGAAACGCAAGTACATTATCAAAATTAACAAATTTGATTAACTTACCGATGAGTGCTTTTATTGCAGTATGCTTTGATGCAGTTACTAATGCTGCGTTACCACCCCTTGATGTTGCTATTATTCCTAAATGGTTAGAAAGAGTTAGTGGGTGCTGATTTAAATACATAACTGCTTCATCAAAATATTCTAATTCTACATCCTCTGGCTTTTCTGGTAGATCGTCAAATGCAAAATATGGTAGTGAATAAGTCAGGTATCCATAGGATGCTAACAAGGCAGCTCGAAATTCCACCAAACCATTTGCGCCAAAGATGTCAATAATGCCTGCCAAAAGGAAACACACACACACATACACAAAATGATTACCCATTAAGTTATATATTTCTTATTAACAGTTTTAGGAACTCTTTTTTGAAGGGGAATTTGAAAAAGTCAAAAAGAAACTTCAACCGCATTTATATGCCTGGAAACATGGGTCTATATAAGGGTCTGTACAAAGGCAACGAAATGATTACTCTAAAATAAAACGGTTTAATATTAACAAAAAGAAGAATAAAAAGGATGAAAGACTTAACAGATTAACTGCTGTAGGATTCAATGGTATAAAAGGCCTTCCACCAGGGATTAGGGTCTAAAGAATGGCGGTATGTATCAAAATAGCATGATCTTTCAGTTTATTTTTGTTTACAGAAACCCAAGGAAGAATATCATCGAATGCAGAATATGTGGAAATAGTGAATAAAGAAAGGACTGAGCCGATAGAAGGATAAAGCAAAGGCTCTAAGGCTGCTGAGCGATACAGAAAAAAACTCATTTAGTACATTTGAAGAAACTAATNAAGAAGAATAAAAAGGATGAAAGACTTAACAGATTAACTGCTGTAGGATTCAATGGTATAAAAGGCCTTCCACCAGGGATTAGGGTCTAAAGAATGGCGGTATGTATCAAAATAGCATGATCTTTCAGTTTATTTTTGTTTACAGAAACCCAAGGAAGAATATCATCGAATGCAGAATATGTGGAAATAGTGAATAAAGAAAGGACTGAGCCGATAGAAGGATAAAGCAAAGGCTCTAAGGCTGCTGAGCGATACAGAAAGAAACTCATTTAGTACATTTGAAGAAACTAATCAGCAGCCTTCAAAACAATCGACATTGTTCGTAAATGATGACAAGCCTAAAACAATTACTAAAGCAATTACTCCAATACTCTTTGTCAGAGATATCAGATACAACAGTTCATATTGTTTCAAAATGGCCTGAGTATCAGGAAAAGTAGCAACAGAAACCCAAAATGACTAAGGTGACCCAATCAAAGGCCTCTTTCCTTATGACGACATATAGCTCGAAGACACATTGGGAGACCTTGATGCAATACTTTTAGCAGAGCTTTCGTCAGAGTTGACTATTGTCTCTTTGTTGGTCATTGACGAAGAGATAGTTACCCATTGGAACAGAGTTACTGACCCAGATATCGTGGCATATATGAGAAGAACCTTTCAATGAAGAGGGAGAGGACAAAAATGAAGTTCAGAATGAGCAACTGTTATGTTAAGCCACTATGCAGGGAAATAAAGGAATAAAAATCCTACAGCAACTCCGCGTGACTTTTGAAAATGGCAACAAAAATAAAGAATTGGTGAAGATTATGGACTCATATTCACGAAAGGTGTTGGTAAAGGAAGTAAGAACTAGTATTTCAAAAAAGCTCTGATGTATTGATAACATCGTGTGCTTACGTCTGCACTTTATTTAAAGCAAAACTGGCCTTAAAACTATTTTTCGTTGTTTTAAAGTGTTGAATAGCATAAGTAGTATGAATAACATTTAAAAAACCAACATTTAAAGACGAGTTTGGCAAAATCTAGGACCTTTGGGAAAAACTTTATAATTCGTACACTTTTACAATTCGTCAAAAATTCCCAATGAGACAAAGTTGTATATACGAAAAAGTAGCTAAAAAGGATGTGCACGTTAATTACTACTCCAAGAAAGCTCGAATCCATAGAAAATAAAAATTTCTTTTTTCTAAATAAGGACACAGCCACGTATTGAAAGCAATGGGATACGTTGGCTTTCACACATGGTTTGTTTACGACACAATCAGTTTCGGCTATTACGAAATTTATTTATGCGATAAAATTTACATTTTATTGACTATTACGTCGTTATATTGATTTAATTCTATAATAATAATAATAATAATGATTATTATTATTTATAATTTAACTCCTGCAAAATATTTGAATGGAAGATTAATTGTTTTTTAGGTATAAAAATGATACAATGTATTTTAGTACAACAATTAGTGACTGAAATAAATAATAACAACTAATAGCTAAAGTTCGTCACCAACCTGGCATCTTAGGTGGCCCAGTTTTTGGTACAAAAAGTGTTCCTCTTAGTCTTCCAACTCGTACTTCTTCCCTTGATACATTTTCAGAAAGATAACGTCTAGTTACAGTGTCCTCTGTAATAAGATCACTTGAATTCACCTTTTCCTGAATTGATAATATCGAACAGTCAAAGTCAACGTGTCCACGAAACAGCTGAATTTGCATTTTAAGTGCAGTATTAGCATCACGTACAAATATCCTGCTTGACAATTCTTGTCCTTTGACCATTTCAAGACTCCAAAATAACCCCATTGGATCAACGCCCTTATAGGTGCCTGATAAGGCTGGATCCGTGGTGAGATCTACTTCTCCAATGATATTTGCATTAAAATGTGCGAAAGAATGATACAAAACTGTTTCGTTTTTCATAGGGTGCACGTATTTCACTCTAAAAGTTACACTTGAACCTGGTATCAAAGCACGACCTTTTATCATAATTATCTCGTCGAAAAGCGCCTTTTGATTGCATACTTCCAAATGTGGTCGAGGTTTTGTACCCGTCTCAAAATATCTGAATAAATGGAATTAAAAATCATGAGTGATGCTTTCACATATCCATAGCGATGAAAATAACGATGAAATTACAATTAAAATCTAAAACAATGAAAAAGTGAAACAACAATGATAATAATACTAAGAATAATAATAAGAAGCTGACTAGGTCTTGATCTTACCAATCACCGTAGGGGCTTTGGAAATTGTTACAAATAATTTTTAAAAAAAACTTGAGAAGATAAACCTGTACCAGGGGGTAGATTCTTCACTGAAAACATTTCTTCTTCAGGCATCGCAAATCATACAGAAATTCCTCGATACAAAACAAAGAACAAATGTGAACTGTACAGAAGGATAGAAATAAGAAAAGAAATAGAAATGTTTTCCATCTTCGACAAAGGGTAGTGTATCGACGAGAAACATATTCTAGTCAATTGGCCTGTTGTTACATCAATTTTATGTAAAAGCAACAAAATGATAATAATAATGATAATAATAATAATAAAATTGGACTTGTTAACGTTAAAAAGATCAAGGAAGTTAGTAAAGAGGGGTATAAGTAACTGAGTATATTGAAGCTAGATAGAATAGAGGAAGAGAAAGTGAAAAACACATTACGAAAAGAGTATTTCAAGAGGGTGAGACATGTAATCTAATCAAAACTCGAAGCAAGAAATAAGATCAAAGCAAATAACTGGGAAGTTGCTCTGATATGTTATGGAATAGGAACTTTAACAAGGAAGAAAGACGAATTAGAAAATATGGACACAAGAACTAGGAAATTAATGCCAATAAATTAAGATCTTCACCCTTGAAAATTTTGAACTTTATGGACTCAGAGGAAGCCATAGATGTATGAGCTTTATCATGTAGTGAGTCGTAAGCTTTTTCCGACCTACGTTTCGATAAATACTTCTCAAATCCCCAGCCTACTAAAATGACTAAATACGGCTGTTTTATACTTTGGTAGTAAGGATGTACGTGTAGACAGGGCTCGAGTTGTCAAGCCATATTTCTGGACGGGTGTAAGATATACTGTTGATGTGATTGCAGCATTGCAGGGAATGGATTGTTTCTTTTATTTTTCTTGTCATTGTGTTGATTTCGTTGTCTATAATTTTTTTATTTTTCCCAGTCAAAGGTATGATCCTGTGTCCAACAGTGTTCGGCTATTTCATGATTTTTGGAGTCACCTTTCTGAACTCCTTTCTTATGTTCTTTTTCTCTTGACCCAAGGAACGCTTTGATTTGTCTGTCGGTTGGTAGGATGGAGATCGAATTTTTGTTCTTTAGGGTTTTGATGGAACATCGTTCCCTATTCGTGATGTTGTCAATGGGTACTTTGGAGGGTTGAAGGGTGAGACTTGCTTTTGCTTTAATTGTGTCTGTTAGCAGACAAGGAGCGTGCAACTTCATCCTTAACAAAGCCGAATAAATCCAGACGTGCCAGGGGCATTTCAACAATGGACCATATACCATAGTTAAGCGCAGCCCAATGAACTCAGTCAAGACCAAAGTCAGCAAAGCACTAATTACGTTACAAAAAAAGCATCTCCTTGATAACTACCTCTACTACAGATTAAAAGCCAAAGACTAGGTTTTACCACGGTTCTATGGATTAGCAAAAGTACATAAACCTAATGTTCGAATACGCCCAATCATCGCTTACTCTGGAAGTCCGCTTTATTCACTTTTACGCTGCATAGCTGACCTTATTTGTCCCTTCACAAAGATGAATTCACACCACTGCCGCGTTCATTACATACCAAAGAATCCAAAAAGATGAAACCATGGTCTCCTTTGATATCACAACGTTATATACAAGCGTCCCAATTGACGACACCTGACGAATCGTAGAGGACCTTCTTTAACATGATGATTCATTGCCATCAAGAACCACACTCAAATCTTCAGATATCCTGGATCTACTACGAGTACTCCTCACCAATACATGCTTCCTCTTCAACAATGACATCTACACGCAAACCAACGTTGTACCATGGGAGTCTCTACATCCTCGGTTATTGCTGAAAAATGCATGCAAGCATTTGAAGCCATAGCATAATCAACAGCAGACCAAGGGCCAACTGCCAAAAGTACGTCGACGATGTCTTTACAATCATCAAAAAGTATCACCTGCAAGGTTTCTTTGAACACATCAACAGCCTACACTCAAATATCACATTCAACATGGAGAAAGAAGTCCCTTTTTACTTTATTCAGACTTATTAACATCTTGATCTGTGTGAATAAATAAATTAGCCATAATAAAATTTCTAACAAATATTTATACAGGGTGAACATTTCAGTGTTAATTATATTGCTACTGATATGTGTCTTGTGCATAACAATAAAGTTTAATTAAACACAGGTATAAAATCTAAATTAAAAATGTCAAACGATGTAAAATTGCAAATAAAAGAATGGCTACTTGTTACTTTGTAATTAATATCAAAAGAAAAGTTATTTAGTTTCTTTGAAATGGCCATGTACAAGTATCCTACAGTGTGTGTTACTTTTAGTTTTCCACAGTTTAATTGGGAATTCGTTGAAATCGTTTATACACATTGAAGTAAAGGCAGGATTTTTGGTGAGCAGAAGTTTGATTTTTGGAACACCTATGGATGGAAATTATTTCTAGAATGGCGTTTACGAATTGACTTCTCAGAAAGAAATTTACAACATTATAGCTGAATTCATCATTCAGATATATTTTTTTCGCGCTTAGAGCAACAATGTACCTGGAAATCTTGTCTTGGGACTCTGATGAAAATAGAAATTTCTGCATTTACAATAGATCTAGTATTCAAAATGTCTTTTTGTAAACACGATCGAAACTTTAAAATATGATAATGCTTGTTATAGAAAAGTCTGATTTATATCATGAAATTGGAAAATGGTGACGGGCTTGTATTGCATCTTCAAGTAATCTCTAGACAGGATTAAGTTTGTCTGGTTGCAAAAACCATCGATTTCGCTTTCCCAGGCATTATATTTACAATCAGATCACTGTTTGCAAAATATTTGTATTTTTATGACCAAATTTAGATACTGTTCAATTTCGCAATGACTGTTACTACAAACTAAGTAAACTATTTGTGTCATTGGCAAGGCTGATGTTATATCCTTGCCTGGACGAAATGCAGCGCATAGAAATTCCAGTGAAAAGAATAAAGGAAACATGTATATTTGAACCATCGTTTCTTACTACTACTAGCCAACCAACGAATCAATTGATTTTTAAGTTATTTGTAGAAATTATATATGACACATAAACGGAATTTATTCTTGCACTTCAAGATCATAGTAACCGGAACAGGAACAACCCACGGATGTACCCAAGATTGAATCATTAGTAAAGATTTCCTGTTGTAATCTACAACATTCCACCCTTCTAGATCAAAGATCACAAAATGGATAATTAAAAAAGACAAACAAGTTACCAATTTATCTTAAAAGGAACTTTAACTGCTCTACCTAACCTAGTAATATTTATTGCTCTAGGTGGGTTAACTTCTACTGGCTGATTGCTTGGAACTGCTGGAACTACTTGTTACCGTCCAGGTTCAACATCTGAACTTTCTACAATTTGAGGTTCAACTATGCTAGATAAATGTCCCTAGCTGACTCATCTGGAATGATGTAAACAACATGAACATATTTTCTGTTATTTCCTGGTAAAAGTTATCAATTTATCTTAAAAGGAACTTTAACTGCTCTACCTAACCTAGTAATATTTATTGCTCTAGGTGGGTTAACTTCTACTGGCTGATTGCTTGGAACTGCTGGAACTACTTGTTACCGTCCAGGTTCAACATCTGAACTTTCTACAATTTGAGGTTCAACTATGCTAGATAAATGTCCCTAGCTGACTCATCTGGAATGATGTAAACAACATGAACATACTTTCTGTTATTTCCTGGTATTCTGACAAGATAAGAAAGTGGACCTGTAATTTCCACAATGGTACCTGGGATCCATCATCACAGTTCAATATCACTACCACATTTTCAAATGACAAAAGAATGAAATTCGGGGGTGATAAATGTGATGTTCTTCACATACAAAAATGTCGTTGATGGTGATCCAATAACAATTAACGATTTAGTGATTTCACCACTCAATAAATGTGATGGTTATTAGTACCAGGGAATTGACGAAAACACCACCTACGAAGGTCCATTAAAGAAAGAAAAGATTACGAAAGGTGTATCTTACCAGGGTGAAAAAGATATGGTCAACAGAACTATCTGACTACAACAAAACAATAGCTCACAACACCTTTGCTGTCCCTTTCATTACACCATCAATAGGGATACTTGAATGCTCAATTGAAGAAATTAAAAAACTCGATATGACAACAAGAAAAACTCTGTCAATGACCGGCAACCTTCACCCCAACTCTGATGTCGAAAAGTTATATGTCAGTAGAACAAATTGTGGTAGAGGACTTAAAAGTATTAATAACCTTTTCGAAAGCAAAATGGTATCGATCAACCAACACATAAAACAGAACATAATGAATTACTGACACATAAAACTGAACCCCAAACATAATGAATTACTGAAATACGTTTATGAGTCTAAAGAAGTTTCCATTGTTAGACATTCACAAGAACTTCTTACAAGCTATGAAATTACTAACGACACCCTAGAAAAACCAAAACTATTAGGCAGAAAGATAAAAAATAATTTGGTTTGTAAAGAAAAAACCTTATTTTGATTCCTCTTTGATATACTTGCCAAAGCAATCGAGCTGCCCTGCCGTTCTTCCAGACGAACATGCCTCCACTATCGTATTCCTGCCCACAGCCTAGATTTGTGTCTTAATAGGGATCAGTGACCGTTTTTAATATCCTTCAAGCTATTGGGTTGTGCAAACATATAGAAAAACGATTGCTATTTGTTTAGGCTTGTAGATATTAGAAACTTCATTTATTAAAATTGAAAAGAACTTCGCTTGGCTGATCTTAATTATAGTTTTTTCTGTATGGAGCTTCCCTTATGCGTTTATACTTGTGCCAAAGGGGGTGCATATCATTCTCACTTAACTTTTCTGAGTGTGTAATTTTAGTACAAGTTACTTTTTGAGTGAGAAGCTATTAACTATTATTCAGGTTTCAAAGTCCACATTTTTATCCACATTTCATTTTTTGACATTTTAAAAAATAATTTGTAATTTTAGTCCTATTGGAAAACAAAGGAAGACTCACGTGTGCTTAAAGAAACCAAAATGTCCTACAAACCTCTGCTGCAATGTAGAATCCAATATATAAAAGTTGGAACAAGGTTCTCTATTTCAAACAGTTTCTTTATGCAAATTAAGTGCTTTTTTTCATAACAAATACCAAAATCACTGAACTTAGATTTAACTTTGGATTTTTCAGTGAAGCGTCATTTCATGCAGAGAAAAACCAAAAACCATAAACCCTTCTAGTTGAAACTAATATTGTAAGCCTGTTCTCGTTAATGAAGGAATCAAGACTTTTGAGAGGAACTTTTTGTTGTTATTCACAAATTGAACAATACAAACTCACGCTGAGTCATTATGATAGAGAACTTGTGTCTGTAGTTAGTTCTTTGATCTTTTTTCGGTTTGTTCAGGTTAGGATTTGCATTGTTTTGATCTTTTGGAAACTGGCTAGAAGATATCAACACATAAACAGAACAATTTAAAAATATACCAAGAAGTAGTAAGATTGAGATTCAGGAGAAACCATACAAGATTTCTCTAACGATTAGAGAAGAAAATCTGATTACTAAAGAAATTTCTTTTCAAACCAATTCAAGTTCGTCCATCACAACAACTTTTTCGGAGGAGTGTTTCCTCTTAGTTATATTGAAAATATATTCCAATATTTCAACTACAACTCTCACTTAATTGGACTACTCTCTTTTGTACTTACTTATTTACTTTTTTACATATTGACTTATTGACTTATCGAACTATTAAATTAGTGACATATTGACTTATTGCGTTATCGAACTATTAAATTAGTGACATATTGACTTATTGATTTATTAACTAATGGACCAATTGACTTGTTCACCTATTCACTTAATCACTCATTTACTTATTTACTTATTTACTTATTTACTTATTTACTTATTTACTTATTTACTTATTTACTTATTTACTTATT
>RDPX01000277.1:19387-40500 GCA_003991215.1 Morbakka virulenta
TTTTTTTATGCAAAGTGCTATGTTGAAAATTTTTTTCCTCGTTTAAAGACATCATTTATGTAATTCTGAAAAACGTAAATCCACACTGTACTGTCTTATTGATCTTCTTTGGCAGACCCTTCAACTATCGATCGTACATCCGACAAAAAAATTAATAAAAAAACAGGCCCTATAAAGAAAAGTTTGCCTTATTTGAGTGCTTATACAATTATTTTTCTTAAAAAAACCCTCGCCAGAACTACAGGTTTAGCACACTTCCGTAACAAAATATGCACCTTTTGTACTGCAGTGTCATATTGCTACCTTCTTAAGAAGTAACAAAAACAGTACAGTTTATCTTCTCAATTTCTGTGGGTCCTGCAGTGACAAGTGTGAGTATTTTAGTTTAAACCATGTGTTTCAAAAACTCTACAAAAAAGCTCTTAGTTACAATGTACCACTTTGTTTGCTCTGTTCGCCGCAAATCTCAACAAATTACGGCTGTATTAGGAAGTAGTTTAGACACCAGTTCACCCAAATTAAAAAAATGTCAATATTAAGACCTAAATATAGTGCCTTTATTTCTTAATGGTATAGCTAACGTATGTAAACTTAAATATATATTTCCTTCGTACATCATTATTTTTCTTTCTCTCTGTGGATAGTCCATTTTTATGCTTTTTGTTGTATTGTCCTTTGTGTTGTGATGTGGATTGTTCATGTATGGATTGTCCCATTATTGTCATTTAATCAGTCAGTTCCATCGTTGGCTAATGTTTTCTGAGTATTTCACTCTGATACTATATATATATATATACATATTAAAGTTTACATAAGTTTACAAGCTATTTTACAAACGTGATGCTTTTCCATATCGTCCGAATGCCGGATCTATCTGAAAATTTGCCTTGTCATGTGATCTATGGGTCAATACTACCTGAAACTCTACGTATTGCTTGTGCTTCTCTTCTCTACGATGACTATATCATCAAGACTAGAGAATTTTTTGGTAGGATAGTGACACAAGTAGCCTCCCAAACGAATTGAGGAATGTCGTGCATAAATGCTATGGCAAACATTTTGATGCTTTGTCTTCTTTTGAAAAAAAACATGTTACCAAATTTCCTCAGATTTCACTAATCAGTGAATTTATTGTCTCATCTTCTGACATTCATTTCTACGTTCCAATCACTTTCTGGTCGTTCGCTGTAAGCCTGTACTTAATTGTATGGTGCTGATGGCAAATGATCATTTTCTATCTTTTCTTCTGTTTATTTGCTGACGGCCTGTACTTAATTGTATGGTGCTGACGGCAGATTGACATTCTTTCTGATGTTACTTCTCCGTCTTTCTAATACTTTCATTTCACTGTTTCTTCTCTTTTGGATAATACTTGTTTTATTTTGGGGTTTTTTTTAGATTTTTTTGTTGTTTTATTTTTTTATCTCTTTTTTTATCTCTTGTTTAACATTTTTCTTTGTTCTTATCTTTCACCATGTTGTGTTAGATCTTTGTAGCATATGGAATGCTGAGTGTTAGGTACCCGTAACACATGTGGAAAGCAGCCAGTGCCGGTCACAAGCCCGGGACCTCTGTTACCAACATAGCTATTCTTTTTTCTGCCTCTTCTTTCAAATTCTGAAACACCTCGTCTGTGCCTTTATTTATTTATCGTGTCTCGAGTCGTGTAAATGTTTTTCGGGTTTTTTTACTTTGTCAAATTAGCAGCATTTAACATCTAGCTGTTTGGAGTTTACTCCTAATACTATATATTTGTATATATATAAATATATATATATATTAATTAAACTGGTAATGAGAATATATAGCTCCATGCAATCAAAATACTATATATATATATATATACAGCAATTGAAAATCTTGCTATCTTCGTTGAGAAACATTGCGCTCCGTTAGCTGAGAAAATACCTACTCGTATACGTGACACTCAACACCTTCTAAAAATTATCGATCAACTTAACGAAAAAGGCATTCCTGATAACGCTGTCCTTGTTTCATTCGACATAGTTAATATGTTCCCTAGCATCGACAATGAAATAGGAATGGAAGCAGTTAGGAAAGCACTTGAATCACGAGATACTAATTTTCCTTCGACTGATTTTCTTATAGAAGCGCTTGAGATCCCCAGTAACAATTAGGTTGTGTTGCATGGCAATATATTGTCACTTAGCAACTTGTTGAATCTCATCACGTGTACGTTGTTTGCTTGTCAGTTTCTTGATAAAGTCTGTTGTAGACCGACGAAAATTTGAAATAATAAATAAATATTTGATTTACTCAAGTAAATGTTGGCATACTTTCTTTAGTCATTTCCTGTGTCAAATATATATATATATATATATATATATATATATATGTATATAAATAGAGCAGCAATGACTAATAATCTTATCAGAAAGGGCCTTTTGAAGAATGTATGTAACAATACCTTTCTTTTCCGATTGCATGTTTACGGCACTGTCGTAGCATTGCTCTACGCACTCACGTACATCAATTCCAACTGAGTAGTAAAATTTAAAGATAGAAGTATCAATCTGTTCCCCAGTGATACGATCAAAGCCTACAAACTCCATAAGTGTCTCTTTAATACTCCTGCTACGATATTTTTGTAGTTTCTGGGTATAACTTCATTGGCCGAAATAGAATGCATGCACGCCTTCTTAATTTCTGTAACTAGATCGTTCTGTATATGGTTTTGCCGATCACTTGAATGAGTTTGTTTGGACTTTCTGTACTCAAATACGTCATATCAATTATTGCAGGGTATCTCGTACGTCCATCAAGCTTAGTATAGAAAAATGTAATTCCTCTCAATAACCCGATGCCGTTTCTAGGATTTTTGCAATAAATTTAATTCATCAATAACCCCTCCCCCTTCCTCGATGCTATCGAAATGCCAACTTTAGTGAGAAGGTGCGCTTGTCGGGCAAGAGATGCAATGATTGCTGGCTTTCCCCCATACCTTTCCTTCATGGACTTTTTTTGGAATAGAATGGTATTATCGGCTTTTTTGAACCTCGTAAATACAGCTAGCTCTTCCTGGTGTCCTGCTTGATGGTATGCGTTACTGATGTGCTTCGTCCTATTCTTCAAAAGTATTGTGCCACAACGATTACCCTCTCGTTGCCAATGAAAGGTGTCCTTTTTGTTTAACCTAACGGGCAAACAGAAAACAATTGAATGTCCTAATTTGATAAAATAAATATTTAGTGTTTTTCCTGAACTCAAATTTTATTTACACTGTATCCTTCCAAGATCGTTCATTCCTGTGACAGAGTATATTATACCATAAAACTCAGCGAATAAAGCCCCTTGTGTAAGCCCCCTTAAATTCGGTTTGAAATCTAAAAGCCTTTGACCTTGTACACGAGTTTTACCATACCTTACTGTACCTCCGCTACCTAAACCCATCATCTCCTTCATAGTATTGCTTCAGCAAGTACGATGATGTTATGTACAATGCTGACACAATTAGAGATGCTTCAGTTCTCTGTATAGTACAGTTTCCTTTGATATTGTTATTTCTTTTATTACGGTGTCCCGTTTACTGTAGGTGACTAGAGCTCTAACATAAAGCTCCTGTCTCGACCAAAAGAAGTAATTGCTTGCAAGAAGAAAATCCTATTTTTGTATGTAATTCTTTAGAAAATGATTTAGAAAATGGTTTAGAAGTGATATTGGTTTTCTTTTTCTTGGATGGTATGGTAAACAAAGCGAGCTTTCGAAAAAATTATGTACCATTATTTTAAAGCCACGTACCACAAGCAGCAAAACTCACTTTGCAAATTCTTTGGCATTTTCCTGCCGAATACTATCCACTCGTTTTTTCAATTCTTTTTCTCGATTTCTCAATACAACCAGTTTTTCAAACAAACATACACAGTGCTAAATGTTTGATATGCCCTTTTTGATATTGTTACAAGTACTAATGATTACATTTTTAAAAAGTTAACCTTTCCAGAAGTGCATGTTAATGATCTAGCAGAGACACGAAACTATTCTTTTGAGTTTAAAACAGCGGAAAACAAATTGAAAATGTTTGGTCAGATTCTACCCATACGGTAAAACTAGCAAATCTTAAGGCATTGGTTGCTATTCTAACCTTTTCAAATATCTACAATACCCTCCTAATTGCTGGCACTGCTCCTCTTACCTCATACCCTTGCCAGAGGTCTCTGTTCTAAAACGTTTACAACTCTATTTGTGAAGTATATATATATATATGTATATATAAATATACATATATATATATATATATATATATATGCGTATGATCAACAAAAAAGCTAAGTATGTAAGACATTGTCATTGAGCCACAAATGGAAGTCCACATCAACGGTTTTGATATCACCTCGAATACCTATAATTTGCAAATCAATCCGTGTTGATGGGATTGTATTTCATCACAAGGACAAAGTGGATTGTCCCTTAGACCAATTCTATGCATGAAATCGGCGTATCGTCGATATCCAGATCCTAATCGATTTAAGAGCACCCATTGTTCACGCTTCAGGTCATATCCTGGAGGTTTCACCGTAGGTTCAGGAATAAATTGGGAAAGCTGTTTGTCTGTATTACTCCATCGCTGTTTCCACACATCAGCAGCCCAATATTTGACAGATGCTATATCGTTTATGGTGGAAGCTAAAAGGTGCATGCGATTCAAAAGTGGAAGTCTACTCTTCAACCTATTGTTTGTAAGTGGACCTGCAACCAATTTTTCAAGAATGTTTCCTTCCTCTGGTAGCACACGATTATGTAAATTCAATATATTTTTATCCCTTCTCAAGTCGGCAAGTTCAATACCACCAAGAATAGGAAGAACACCAGTTGAAGTCGTTTTTAAACAACCACTCACTAGTCTACAGCATTCATTAATTCTAACATCAACTTTAATTCAGTGATGACTTTGGCTCCAAACTGGAGAACGATATTCAGCAGCAGAGTAACACAAGGTCAAAGCAGAAGATCTCAGAGTCGAGAAATCAGCACCCCAGCGATTGCTAGCAACAAGCCTTGTTAGGTTAAATCGCTTGGTAACTTTAGAGGAGACTGCTATCAAATGATGTTTGTATGAGAGAATACGGTCTAGTGTGACACCAAGGTACCTGAGAGTTTTCTCAAAAGGTAACCTTATACCAGATATTGACACATTGAGTTCATAATCAGCTCTTCGATTAGCAAGATGAAACACGCTGCAAACAGTTTTGGTGATATTCAGTTTGAGTCTCCAATTTTTAAAGTATTTCCTGATGATATCCATGTCTCGTGATAATGTTTTTTCAATTACATCAAACTTCTTATGACAAGTCTTTAGGGCTATATCGTCAGCAAAGATGTATTTTTTAATGATAGTGGAGGTATATCGTGTCTGTACGGATCGAAAAGAAATGGAGCAATGACTGAACCTTGTGGTACACCATTAGTTAGGGTTCGGGAGCGTGATTTCTTTGCACCAACACCAACATGTACATGAAAGCGCCGCTGTGATATCATAGTCATGATGACACGAACCATTTCCTTGCATGGTATCGTTCTCAACAATTTCAGTGTAAGCCCACGGTGGCACACAGTGTCATAGGCGGCAGATAGGTCAACAAATACAATTCCTGCCTTAAGTTTCTTGTCAAAAGCATATTTGATATCCTCTGTAAGTAACACAACTTGATACTGGGAAGATCTACGTGGTTGGAAACCTGCTTCTTCCTTGGGAAAGATCGTTTCAGTGATTATTTGTATGAGATTCTAAAGTAATCTTTCGTAAAGCTCAGAGGAAATACAAAGCAGACTTACTGGTCTGTAACTACTAACAGCATTTGGTAGTTTCTTGGGTTTAAGCAAAGGAACCACTTTCACAAGTTTGCATATTTTGGGTACTTTGTTTGCATGCAGATAGACACTAAAGAAAGATCGTAGCAATTGAATGCAGTTCTCATGGATATAAAGAAAGAACTCAGGGTGTAGGTGGTCTGCGCCTGGAGCTTTACTGGCTTTTCTTGATTTAATGACAGATATTATTTTATTATCTCAAAACTCATGGCAAAGTTTTTGATCTAATGATGCAGAATTTCATTCTTTTTTCAATTGTCGATTTTCGTCTCCTTTAAATTGGTAATTAGGGTTTTTGTACTTCCCGTTGCTTAGAAGACATGAAGCAACTGCACTTGGACTAATCGAATTCGGATTTGGGGTGAGTGTTTTTTTGTTAATAGTTGACCATGCTTTTCGACTGGACCATTTTATATTGATGCCCTCAACAGTGGTAGTCCATTGTTCTTTCCGTTTAGTATCAAGGTGATCGTTAAGACGGTTTGCTGAAGACAACTTTTCCTCAAGAGACTGAGCTTTTTCATGCTGAGAAGCAAGTTCATTGCATTTGGTATCCCATTTAGGAATGTAGTTCCTTCGAAAGCCTCTTGGAATTGTATCTTTAGCTATTTTCAAGAGTTTCTTCTGGAATGCTGTGTACACAAATGTAAATCAGATTGTAAAGATGGAAGGTCGTCATACATATTTCTAGTTGCATTTTCAAATCTATTCCAGTCAGCTTTGTTGAAATTCCATCTAGGTAGTTGCAATGTCGGCGTTTATTCAATCAAAGCTGGGTGATGGATGACTGTAGGTCGGTTCTGAGATTTTGGAAGGTTACCCAAAACAGTGTGCACAGGATGAGGCAGAGAGCTGTTGACATCGTGTGTGAAGAAAGTAAGATCTGGATTGGTGTAGGTGTCCCATGCACCAGAATGAAACGTCTTTGGTTGATTATGATCGAAAAGCAATAAAATATCGAACGTGCTAGACCAATCATAAAGAGCATCTCCATCCGAATTATTTCTAGAATAGCCCCAAGTTGTATGATGACAGTTGAAATCACCGGAGTATATTGCTGGGTGATCATAAAGGGGTGGTGGTTCATACGGAGAATTAGGTGGTTTGTAGTAGTTTATTATTGTAATTTCTCCATTGATTGAGATGGTTAGCCATTCAACTGCACTATCAACATTACTGCGGCCAAGTTCAACAGAAGGAAGGTTGTTACGTACAAGAGTGGCAATACCATGCTTACAGTGTTTGATTGAACCAATGAGAGAGAATTCATATGTCTTGATTTTATGGTCATTGGTAGCATGTGTCTCTTGTAGTATAATAACGGAAATTGAATTATCCAAGGCGATTTTTTGAATGACTTTACATTTTGGTCGTGTAAGGCCTTCCACATTTTATTGAAGGATAGCTGGACCAGATGGTTCATGTATCTTTGACATGTCGTTAGATTGTCTAGTTTGTCTCTGTTGTTCAGGTATTGGCATTAGTTTCCCAAAGTTAGATTGGAACTTGCATGCTGGACCACGAGGAGGTTGCCAATATCCAGCCCTATTTGTGCAGTATTTCCACGGTACCCAGTCAGGCAGTAAAATCTATTTTCTAAAACAAATTCAAAGAATTTGAAAATATTATACATGGTCTGAACATGCCAAAATCTAATTTTCAAGTTAGTTTTTGCTTTCTCAAGGGCACCTATTGTCTGACGGCTTTCGGCAGTAGCAGTCATACAAGTCACAGTGTGGAAGTTGGAAACTCCACCCACATCAGCTGTAGCGTTTTTCTTCGTTTCTGTTTCTTTAATAATTTTTTTTACGGGATTGGGTTGTTGAGCAATTCTCGACCCTCCTTCTTTCTCATGCAGGGCTTGGTACCAGCCAAACAACGGAGTTTTTTTTAATGGCAATGGTAAAATAATAAATATCCAGTCTTTGGGTGAAATCAGTGTTGCATGGGGCAATGTATAGCAACTGTATACCAGCCACACCATTTTTATATAGTTTCTGAAAACGTGAATCCATACATTTGAACAAATCCTACATTTAGTTATTCTTCAGGTAATTTTTAATGTTTTTACTGCTTATTGTTTTTCCTATATTAGTGTTGGGTTGAAAGAGTTTCTCTTAACAGAATTTTGTAACAGGCTTTCCCTGGAATTTCAAAAAGTCGCTTTGATATATTTGTTTGTATCATTACAGTTTAGTATGAAAAAAATGCAATGTTAAATGTCAAATATCTACAATACTCCATTTGCTTATTGACATCAAGGTATTAACCCTATTCAATAATTCTGACCCACTGATGAAACTCTGGCAGATTAAACTATTACTGGCATAGTTTAACCTCCAACGCAATTATTTTGCTGTTGACATTTTTTCCTGTTTTATCAAATTCAATCATTGCAGTCAGCATAAAAATAGTTAAACAAGGTACCTAATACACACTCACATCAAAACATATGTCACAATATTTGCATTTTGAGGACATGAGATTCTGAATGTCATACTGCCGTACGCCTACTGTACGATAAGCTGTAGAACAATCAATGTTACTGTGTGAAACAAGGGCCGAGGTATGGGGTTGAAACGTTTTCTTCAGGCTAAATATGTGTCAAATTTTAAGTCTGTCAGAATTTTAAGGTACGAGAAGTGAATTAAATTAAAATTGGATCCATATTAAAACAGGAGAATTGTTTCTGCCGCATATGGAGATCCCTGAAAGACACTTTACCAATCAAAAGATAATGTGAGGTTTCGGGGATTTCCCACCTCCCTAAATTTAAAGTCACTAATTTTTGGGGGGGACCAAATATTTTTAGAGACTTCAACATAAAAAATGTAGTTATAATAGACCTCACGTAGCAATATCAAAGCCTTTTTGGCCAAAAGAGCCTCTACCGCCATTTTCAAGCCACATATTTCACGGTATCTATTCAAACTATTTGTGAAAAACCGAAAATTGGAATTTACTTCAAACTTCAGGTTTTACTCTGTATTTACAGATTGCTAGGATTGACAGTATAATTATGAATTTCTTAATATTATTTAAAGATTTATGGATCTATTTAAGAATTTCGAAGATTTTCTGCAAAACTTGTACTAGATTTTCGGAAAGAAATGCATGTTGCTGATGCTAAAAGCCAAAAAGTTAGACAAGAAACAAAACTGAAGCTCAGCGCTTACAAATGCAAATGACTTTTAACTAACACGGCAGTAAAATTGTTTGTAACGGAACATAATCTGTCGGGAGGAAAACAGCGACCACATCACGTCAAATAAATTTTGCTCTTGTCAATGTGAAGTCTTGCAAGATTCAGGGGTCGATCCAGCGGAGTATGAAGGTTGCTCAAGCAACACTCAAAATAGGAGAGATTTGCAAATTGTTCTTTTCTGAAAGAGAACTAAATCAGAATGTCTACAAAAGTCCACAAAACAATTCTTTTATCCTTCACAAGTAAATAAATAATACACATTTCTAGAAATTAAAGTCTATTGCTAATAGTTTTCTTTATTTCAAATCATTTAGTAAACAAATAAGCTCTTAGTGTAGTTGTATGAGTTTATTAAACTTGGGGTGGTACGGGTTTGAAACTAGGTTTCTTATAAATTATTGTCTGAATGTCTATTTTGGAAAAACTGACTGATGCTTCATCTTGTATAAATAATGATCAACCTATTCTCTGGTCATTTCAATATCCCTCTATTCGATTAACGAACAAGAAAGGAATTCACATTTTTAATATTACAGATCTATTTTTAATCGTTGTACCTATTAAGTTATTTTGGGCACAAAGAATAAAGACTAAAATTACTGTTAAAAAGAATGTTTGTAAACTTGAAATAGGCAAGATGTCTTGCTGTAGAATGTAAATGGTAACAAGAACCTCTCTTTACTTGTCTCTTGAGTATACTTACAGTGTTACTAAAAACTAGTGGATAGCAAAACCACTAGTATATATATATATATATATATATATATATATATATATATATGTGTGTGTGTGTGTGTGTGTGCAGAGAGAGGGACAGAGAGAATGAAGAAAAGGTAAAGAAACAAATTGGAATATGGATTGTTTGATTGATTTTTTTATTACAAATATCCTTGATTTTTGAATCCATATTTTGACATTTCTTTGTTTTTCTTTTTGAAATTATTAAATGCAAAAGTGTTTTTTTTCTTGAAACTGATATTAAAAAGAACTCACTATTATTTCTGATAGATCATGGTGAACATTAAAAGCTACAGAAAATTAATTGGGTTTTTTTGAAGTCAAAGATTTTTACATTAAAAAGTAAAGTACTTAATATTCCGATTTTTCTCATGCCAGGTCTTGTTAAATACCCAAAGCGAAAAGAATAAGATATGCAAGACATAGTAGGAAACTGGAATGTCCGCACCATGTCTAAAACAGGGAAAGTAAAAGAGCTTGAACATAACCTAGAGCGGTACAAATGGAACATCATTGGACTTGCTGAAACCAGATACACTGGTTGTGGTTAATTTATAACTGATAAGGGGCATAAAGTATGAAGAAGATGTTGGTTTTATTGTTAACAAGAACATGACCTGATGTACACCAATCTCATCCCGAATTATAACAACCCGTAACAAAGCACAGCCACTCAACCTCTCTATCATACAAATTTACGCTCCGACAAGTGACTACGATGATAACTATATAAAACTCTTCTACCAAGAATGGAATGAGACAGTCCACAGAATCAACAAGTAAGACATTGTGATCATCCAAGGTGACTGGAATGCAAAAATTGGTAGAGATGCCTACGAAAGTTGGCAAGGAGTTGTTGGAAAATTTGGCTTGGAGAACACCAACGATAGGGGAACTCGATTACTTGAGTTCGATAAAGAACATAAGCTAGTGGTTGTAAACACTCTTTTTCGGAATAAAATGTCAAGACCAAGCACATGACATTCCCCAAGTCGTATCACACAACACCAACTTGATTTTATATTGATATAAAAAAGATATCAAACAAGCATCAATGGTGCTAAAACGGGTGTCTTTTCTTGAACAGACATCAACAACGATCATAAACTTGTCATGACGACAATGAAGCTAAAACCTACAGTTTCAAAGAAAGATCCAATGACTCGTACAAAGTATAATCTAGAAAAACTGAATGACCCATGGGTGTTAAAAGATTTCCAAGTAACTATAGGGAGGAGATTTGCACACCACCTACTCCTCCAAGAAACTTGTCCAGAGTACCTTGCCTTCCAGTTTGAACAGTCAATTAATGAAGCTGCGATGAAACATCTTGGTAAGGAAAGAAGCATAAAAAAAAACAGGGATCACAGATGAAGTACTTGATAAATGTGACAAGAGGTGAGAGCTGAAAAGGTACCATTTTGAAAATGAGGAGGCTGCTGAGAAATACCGTGAGGCAAACAACAAATTAAATAGAGAAATTCAATCGGCAAAGGAAGCATGAGCAAATCAACAGTGCTCTAGCATCGATGATTGCGATCAACATAACAAAATGAAAGCCGCATATAATATAGCAAAACAGTTCACATCAGAATGGAAACCTGAATGTTCAGTGGTAGAAGACAAACAACGAAAACCCCTAACAAAGCCGAAAGAGGTATCTGAAAGATGGAGGCAGGACTGCGAAGAGCTTTACAATAACCAGGCTAATACAGTAGATGAATGTCTTGATGAAATCGTCCGAAATGTGGAACCACCAGAATTTGAAGAACCACAGATACTCCGAAGTGAAATAAAAGAAGCACTGAAGAAACTTAAATCCAATAAGGCACCCAAGACAGACTACATTTTGGCAGAGCTAATAAAAGACGGAGGCGAAAAAATGATTAAGATGCTATTCAGATCTGCAATACAACACTAGCAATTGGCAGGTGGCCTACAAAATGGACGGAATCAATCAGTTGTACGAGAAATTCCAGTTCTTTTCGGTCACTATCTTTTAAAAAGTTGCAAATTTTTCGTCCCTTAATGCCAAAATAGTTTACGCTACTTGTCAAGATCATCATTGCCTCCAATAGAAAAAGCATTTGTCCTTCTCTTCTTCCCAAAGGATCAATCTCCTGTCGCGATTGGGAGGCTTGCGTGCTGTCTTGATCCTGAGAGCTTTGCTGCCTAGAGTCTTGTGCTTCTGGAAGGGCCATCCATACCAGACAGGTAAAAAAAGCCATGTTACAAAAACTCCAAACATCGTTACTCACAAATATTAGGGAGCAGCAAAGATCGCGGACGATGCCATTTTGACGACGTTTGGAAAATGCCTTCGGGAAGCTCAGCGTATGATGGGATCTCATACTAATCCCAAAAAAGCATCGACACTGGAATGTAATATCTATGTATAGGGGTGAAGAAGCAGCACAGATTGCACGGGAGATGGATATTTACAGATGGGACATCCTTGGAATCAGAGAGAGCAGATGGACAAAAGCGGGTAAGATGAAGTTATGAAGAACTCCATGAAGGAGGCGTTGCCTTTATGATTAGCCAGCAAGCAATAAAATCCTTGTTAGAGCAGACGCCAATAAGCAAGGGGATCATAACAGTAAGATCCTACTCGAAATATAAAAGAGTGATTGCTATTTAAGTTCACGTGCCTCATAATAAAAAAGAAGATTCAGAAAAAGACCATTTCTAACAAGAACTCCACTAAAGTTTGGATGGGTGCAATGAAAATGATATGATAAACATCATGGGAGACCTGAACGCCAAACTTGGAAGCAACAACAATGGTTATGAGAAAGCGGTGGATATACATGGACTTGGAGTACAGAATGATAATTGGAAAAGGTTATGCAGGTTTTGTCAAATGAACAGATTGGAAATAACGGGAACTCTTTTCTCAAACAAATATACACAAAGTTACATGGGTGTCGCAAGATGGGCGCACAAAGAATCAAATTGATCACTTTGTGATAAGTGGACAATGAAGATCATCAGTGCTTGACTACCGTGTGCTGAGGAAAGCTGATTTCAACAGTGATCACTACTTTGGTAGGAATCGCATCAAGCTACATCTCAGCTCACACAGAAATATGAAGAAGATAGCGCCCAAACTTGGTGTGAAACGCTTTGAAGACGAAGAAACGGAAATGAAGTTTTGCGAGGTGGTGAAGAAAAGACTGGAAGAAAACAGTAACAACGAGAGTCGAGACTTGGAGAAAGTGTGAGAATATCAGAAGAACATCTATATCAAGTCATGGAAAGAGCTGATTGGTTTTAGAAAGGGAAAGAACAAGCCTTGGATACGTGAGCAAACCTGGGGGCTAATAAAGGAGAGAAAAGCAATCACAGAAATGATAGCACACGTTCAAAGAGGATCAAACAGACTTAAGCAACAATTAATAACAAAAGACCGGCAGGCGAAGACAAGTGTGAGGGGAGACAAGAGGAAGTGGATGCAGGAGAAAGCAGAAAGGGCTGATTATGCAGCACAATATGGATGACAGAAAGATTTGTATAGAATAGTGAAGCAACTCACTGGACATAGTTCAAGACAGGTAGCAGCAATCAAGAACAAGAATGGAGATGGAGATCAGCTGAAGAGCAAAGAAAACTTGAAAGATGTAAAGAACACTTCCATTAAGTTCTCAACAAAGAGGCACCAACTGAGCAAATAGAAGACCTTGACATATAAGTGGAACCACCTGCAATTGAAGAAATTGAAGCGGCAGTGGAACCGTTCAAAAATGAAAATTCTCCTAGAGTGAACCAAATCACTGCAGAGTTGCTTAAGGCAGAGGTTTCTGTGGCGAGCACAAATTTGAAGCAATTTCTTGATCTTATCTGGAAAAATACAAGACTTCCAACAGAATGGAATAAGGGTCTTGTATGGAAACTGGCGTGGAATAAATCTACTACCACTGGCCAGCAGAGTGTTTAGCAAGATTATCATCAGCAGGATACAAAAGGAGGTTGATGAAAGTCTAAAGAAGGAACGGACAAGCTTAAGAAATGGCAGAGGAACAGTTGACTTAATCTTCATTCTTAGCAATATAGTAAAACAAGCGAATAAATGGAATGCCACTCTTTACATCCATTTTGTTGATTTTGAAAAGGCATTCGACTCCATCTACCGTGATAGTCATTGGAGGATAATGAAATAGTACCGAATTTTCAAAAAGCTTGTAGAGATGGTCAAAGCACCATACAAAGGCTTCCAATGGTGTGGAATCGACGAAATTGAGACAACTGATTGGTTCGGAGTGAGGACTGGAGTGAAACTAGGATGCTGCATGTCAAGATTTATGTTCCTTGGAAATCGATTGGGTGATATGAANTTAGACTTCAAGAATTCGCACAAGAAATTTTTTGATATAATATTTTATCAAGTTGATAGGTAAGTATTTCATTGTCAAATTTTTCCTTAAAAGATGCGTACACAGATATAAATATTTGAAAATGAAAATGGAGAATAAAAAGATTCTTATCACAGAGGTTGAAAACAACATGAAGAATATACTTTTAATTTTTTCACATTGAACCTTTTGTTGTTCTTAATTTTGCTATTGTGTCGAAAGCCAAATAAATACCAGGATTCAACATTAGAAGCTGTAAGACAGTAGTCGTCGAAAAACCTTTTACAACCACATAAGTAGAAGTACCAGGCCTTCCCTAATGCATCTGGATGAGCGGTCAAAAATAACCTGTATTATTGTCTCTCGCTAAGTTTGAAAATCAAAATGGAAGCCTGACTTGATCCCTTTCCCTTCTTTATAATGTCACTGAGCAACGTCTATTGAATTCATTTTTCGATTGCAAAAAATCCATTAACATTGGACACTAGAATGTAATATCTATGTATAGGAGTGAATCAGCAGCACAGATCGCACGGGAGATGGATATTTACAGATGGGACATCCTTGGAATCAGAGAGTGCAGATGGACAAAAGCGGGTAAGATGAAGTTATGAAGAACTGCATGAAGGAGGCGTTGCCATTATGATTAGCCAGCAAGCAATAAATTCCTTGTTAGAGTAGACGCCAATAAGCAAGGGGATCATAACAGTAAGATTCTACTCGAAATATAAAAGAGTGATTGCTATTTACGTTCACGTGCCTCATAATAAAAAAGAAGATTCAGAAAAAGACAATTTCTAACAAGAACTGCAATAAAGTTTGTATGGGTGCAATAAAAATGATATGATAAACATCATGGGAGACCTGAACGCCAAACTTGAAAGCAACAACAATGGTTATGAGAAAACGGTGGATATACATGGACTTGGAGTACAGAATGATAATTGGAAAAGGTTATGCAGGTTTTGTCAAATGAACAGATTGGAAATAACGGGAACTCTTTTCTCAAAGAAATGTACACAAAGTTACCTGGGTGTCGCCAGATGGGAGCACAAAGAATCAAATTGATCACCATGTGATAAGTGGACATTAAAGATCATCAGTGCTTGACTACCGTGTGCTGAGGAAAGCTGATTTCAACAGTGATCACTACTTTGGTAGGACCCGCATCAAGCTACATCTCAGCTCACAGAGAAATATGACGAAGATAGCGCCCAAACTCTATGTGGAACGCTTTGAAGACGAAGAAACGAAAATGAAGTTTTGCGAGGCGGTGAAGAAAAGACTGGAAGAAAACAGTAACAACGAGAGTCGAGACTTGGAGAAAGTGTGGGAATATCAGAAGAACATCTATATCAAGTCAGGGAAAGAGCTGTTTGGTTTTAGAAAGGGAAAGAACAAGCCTTGGATACGAGAGCAAATCTGGAGGCTAATAAAGGAGAGAAAAGCAATCACGAACAGAAATGATAGCACACGTTCAGAGAGGATCAAAAACAGACTTAAGCAACAATTAATAACAAAAGACCGGCAGGCGAAGACAAGTGTGAGGGGAGACAAGAGGAAGTGGATGCAAGAGAAAGCAGAAAGGGCTGATTATGCAGCACAATATGGATGACAGAAAGAGTTGTATAGAATAGTGAAGCAACTCACTGGACATAGTTCAAGACAGGTAGCAGCAATCAAGAACAAGAATGGAGATGGAGATCTGCTGAAGAGCAGAGAAGACTTGTAGTTCTCGACAAAGAGGCACCAACTGAGCAAATAGAAGACCTTGACATATAAGTGGAAACCACCTGCAATTGAAGAAATTGAAGCGGCAGTGGAACCGTTCAAAAATGAAAATTCTCCTAGAGTGAACCAAATCACTGCAGAGTTGCTTAAGGCAGATGTTTCTGTGACGAGCACAAATTTGAAGCAATTTCTTGATCTTATCTGGAAAAATACAAGACTTCCAACAGAATGGAATAAGGGTCTTGTATGGAAACTGGCGTGGAATAAATCTACTACCACTAGCCAGCAGAGTGTTTAGCAAGATTATCATCAGCAGGATATAAAAGGAGGTTGATGAAAGTCTAAAGAAGGAACGGGCAAGCTTAAGAAATGGCAGAGGAACNTGGGTGTCGCCAGATGGGAGCACAAAGAATCAAATTGATCACCATGTGATAAGTGGACATTAAAGATCATCAGTGCTTGACTACCGTGTGCTGAGGAAAGCTGATTTCAACAGTGATCACTACTTTGGTAGGACCCGCATCAAGCTACATCTCAGCTCACAGAGAAATATGACGAAGATAGCGCCCAAACTCTATGTGGAACGCTTTGAAGACGAAGAAACGAAAATGAAGTTTTGCGAGGCGGTGAAGAAAAGACTGGAAGAAAACAGTAACAACGAGAGTCGAGACTTGGAGAAAGTGTGGGAATATCAGAAGAACATCTATATCAAGTCAGGGAAAGAGCTGTTTGGTTTTAGAAAGGGAAAGAACAAGCCTTGGATACGAGAGCAAATCTGGAGGCTAATAAAGGAGAGAAAAGCAATCACGAACAGAAATGATAGCACACGTTCAGAGAGGATCAAAAACAGACTTAAGCAACAATTAATAACAAAAGACCGGCAGGCGAAGACAAGTGTGAGGGGAGACAAGAGGAAGTGGATGCAAGAGAAAGCAGAAAGGGCTGATTATGCAGCACAATATGGATGACAGAAAGAGTTGTATAGAATAGTGAAGCAACTCACTGGACATAGTTCAAGACAGGTAGCAGCAATCAAGAACAAGAATGGAGATGGAGATCTGCTGAAGAGCAGAGAAGACTTGTAGTTCTCGACAAAGAGGCACCAACTGAGCAAATAGAAGACCTTGACATATAAGTGGAACCACCTGCAATTGAAGAAATTGAAGCGGCAGTGGAACCGTTCAAAAATGAAAATTCTCCTAGAGTGAACCAAATCACTGCAGAGTTGCTTAAGGCAGATGTTTCTGTGACGAGCACAAATTTGAAGCAATTTCTTGATCTTATCTGGAAAAATACAAGACTTCCAACAGAATGGAATAAGGGTCTTGTATGGAAACTGGCGTGGAATAAATCTACTACCACTGGCCAGCAGAGTGTTTAGCAAGATTATCATCAGCAGGATATAAAAGGAGGTTGATGAAAGTCTAAAGAAGGAACGGGCAAGCTTAAGAAATGGCAGAGGAACAGTCGACTTAATCTTCATTCTTAGCAATATAGTAAAACAAGCGAATAAATGGAATGTCACTCTTTACATCCATTTTGTTGATTTTGAAAAGGCATTCGACTCCATCTACCGTGATAGTCATTGGAGGATAATGAGATAGTACCGAATTCTCAAAAAGCTTGCAGAGATGGTCAAAGCACCATACAAAGACTTCCTGTGGTGTGTAATCTACGAAATTGAGACAAATGATTGGTTCGGAATGAGGACTGGAGTGAAACTTGGATGGTGCATGTCAAGATGTATGTTCCTTGAGAATCGATTGGGTGATATGAAGAACAATAGACAACCAAAGAACGCATATCCGCTGGAATTTTACTACAATGCTGGAAGATCTCGACTTTGGGGATGACATCGCTCTTCTACCATAAACAATGCAACACCTACAGCACAAATCGCGCAAACTGGAAGACAATGTAACGAAAATTGGACTCAAGCTGAAGGAAAAGAAATGCCAAGTCATGAAAACGAATAGCAAGAGTAACAATAAGTTGAAGGTTAAAGAGAGCGAGGTGGAAGAAGTATAAAGTATCAAATATCTAGGAGCGAACGTTAACAAAGATGGAGGTATGACAGTAGATATCAGAAAGAGACTTACTCTGACAAGCTTAAAAATGAAGAAACTATCTGACATATGGAAAACCAGTGACATCAGCAATAAGACAGAAGCCTCACTGTTCAGGGGTCTCGTCTTGTCCGTGCTGCTCTGTGGATGTAAAACCTGGAAATTAACCAAGAAAGAAGAAGCTAAGCTAGATAGTTTTCAAACCAAATGCCTAATGTGAATCTTTAATGTCCGTTGGAAGCAACATACTCACAACAAGATAGTGCTATAGATGGCATCAACGGAAAAGTTTAGTACAGGGATTAGAAGGCGCTGGTGGAATTGGATAGGACACGTGTTAAGGAAGGAGCCGTCAGACGATTGTGCCGTTGCCCTCGAATGGACAACAGAAGAAAGAAGGAAAAGAGGTCGGCCGAAAACAACGTGTTGCAAAATGATTGAGATGGAGCGCAACAAAGCAGGCTGGAGCACGTGGAACATAACACACCTTGCAGCAGTAGACTGATCCAAGCGGATGAGCGATGTTGGAGCTTTTTGTGCTTCCTTGCACGGAGAGGATTAAGGTTAAGGTACTTTCCTTGGCACGTAGGGCAAATGATGTTCTAAATTAGTATTTGTAATTAGTGCATATCTATCAAAGGAAAATACCTGCCCCACCTCATGTTAGCCAAATCTCTATCAATACCTGCCAGCAAAAGAAGCATTAAGGTAGAATTTAATATTCTTTCCAAGGTATGGAAATCAGATATGAAAATGTTTTTCCGGCCAATGCACCTGGTCAAAGATTTTAGTACACGTGACTTGATGGTTGATTCTTTTTGCACTGCCTCTACTTTGCCCAAAGTGAGAGTAGGTGCATTACGAGCAGGCTTGTACAGGTTTTCCAAGGTGCCTTTTACTAAATAGGCTAGAGCACGTGCAAAAATTTAAGCGCATTAGGCCGTAAAATGTCATCTACACCTTCCTGTGGGTTAGCATCATTAATACAAGCTTGATTGCAAAGGTTTTTCATGGTCTTGATCAATTTAAATCTCTTAGTCTACATTCGATTCCGTTAGTTGCTTGAAAAGGCGGCGCTTCTGAACAATCTTCCTTGCTGTTCAAACGTTTTTTTATTGCCTATTAAGGTCTTAATTTTCATTGTTTCGGAAAATTCTAGTATCGCTCTTTCTTCATAAATACAGATGAACTATCTTATTCCTGAAAAAATATTTCTTTAAGTCTTTCTGTCATTAGTAAGGTAAAACGATTTATCAATAATCAATGGGTGAAATTCTTTCAAAGCCCAGGCTTTTTGTTGATGTATGGTACATATGTAGAGGGTTTTGGATTTGGTGGTAACCTCTTGACTTTAACCCCTAAGTTTATGGAGAGGCCTGATAAACAACCTGCTAGAGGTTTGTCTCTTTTCAAGGCAGCTAATAATAGATGGAATCATAGCATGTTTAATATGCCTACTTGTTATTACATATGTGAAAGGGTCTTTGGCATCCTTCAGTCCTATCTCCCAGGTTGTAAAATCTTGTTACACAAGATGGAATTACATCTGATGAGTATTTAAATAATGCTTTGAGGCAACCCCCAGAAGACCAAATCTTATGTCCTGTAATTTATTTTTTTTTGTATAATGACGATGGTTTTGCAGTTTTTTCTCAGCTATTTTTTTCAGATTTTATGCATTTTGTTTTAATCTTTCTGCTTCAACTTTTATAGTTTTAGCTGGGTTTTTTTACAAACTTCCTGGAGTACTATAATAAGATTGGGGATTTCTTCAGTCAATCATTTGGTCTTTGCTTTTATCTTTTGGGTATCAATGATCGCTACCTTGAATACATTCCAACTTTTCCCTACTTTCTTTCTTAGCAGTTCTAATAAGTTTCTTACTTGATTTTTTAATTTTGTTTTAAAATGTGGTATTGGAGTTAAAGAGATATATCAGTTTTCTTAAGCTTGAGTTGTAATTTGTAGATGACCAAAACGGTTGCTAGCATAGCCTTTTACAAATTTCTATATATTTTTTCTGATTCTTTGTTATCAGCGTCAAATACAAGAGTTTAAACAATAATGATAGAAATATTCATTGGTGCTTCTCTCCAATAAACGAGAAGCCCTTTGTCGGAAAATGCCCACCATCTTTAGATGCTGTTTAAGCAGTGCAACTTCCTACTTGGTTTGCAGATTGTTTGTCCAATTGTTGCCGTATATGTGAGGTCAGAGGACTCAGATCTTTGATCAATTCTATAATTTGAGATATGCCACAAGGCTCTATCCTGGGTCCTGTATTTTTATTATTGACTTCAACAGGTCTGGAAATCTGAAATTCTCTTAAGGTTGTCAACTGTTGTAGATTACAACAGGAAATGTTTATTAATGATTCAGAGTTAGTTTTAAGTACATGCGTTGGTTGACATACCTTTCCTTTTCATTTAAAATGTTCCTGTTCCGGTTACTATGATCTTGACGTGTACGAATTAGTTCTGTTTGTGTCTAGCATATAATCCCTGCAAATACTTGTAAAATCAGTTGGTTCGTTGGTTGTGTAGTAGTACCAAGAGATGACGATTCAAATATACAAGTTTTGTTTATTCTTTTCACTGGAATTTCTAATTCAGGCTATTATTTGTATTCCAGGCAAGAATATAACAATTGACGACGACGTTTTACGATCCTGCGTGCATTATAGCAGTTTTTGCTAGTGTTGGTCCTTTCAACGAGGGAACAGAATGCTTCATCGACTGTATTGACCGTATGGGTGCATTTTTGAAAGCTATTTTCATCTCGATAATTTAGAGGTGAGCTTTTTTTATTGCTACATTGGGTTCTGGGGCTTACAAATTTTTGAAAAATTTATGTAGCCCGGCAAATACAAATGCGTTTTCATTCAAGATTCTCTTGAATCTTCTCTATCACCACTATCTTCCTACTCCTATTATTTTTGCGGAACACCATCGATTTTGGACTTCAATCCAAGCCCAAGATGATTCCGTGGCCAATTTAAATTGTTAGACTCAAGAAGCTTGCCTCTACGTGCAAATTCAAGAAATTTTCAAGCTTTTCGGGATCGCTTAGTTTCTGGTTTAAATTCCAGGATGTGGAAAACTCAATGCTCGTTACTGACAGTTCGGGATTTGACGTTGGATATGGCCCGAGAATGGTGCTTGGCCGACGAGCTTGCCTCAAAAGCCAATTTCA
>RDPX01000277.1:50076-73724 GCA_003991215.1 Morbakka virulenta
GGGTGACCGCGTAACAGCTGTAGGCGAGATACCGCGGCAGAACTGAGACAGCAGGGAACAAACTGGACTGAAGTAGCAAGAGAACCCCAAAACAGAGTGCGATGGCGAGCGTTCGTCGATGCCCTATGCTCATCTGTGGGCTATGTGCCTAGTTAAGTAAGTGTAGTGCCTTGACTTATCAGTGGCTTATTTTTAACTTCACTTTTGTCCTCTCCTTCTCCATTGAAAGGATTTTTTCATATATACCACGATATCTGCGTCAGTAAGTCTGTTCCCATCGGTAACTATCTCTGCGCCAATGTCCAACAAAGAGATAATAGTTCACTCTGACGAAAACTCTGCTAGAAGCATTGCATCAAGGTCTCCCATTGTGTCATCTACCTAGATGTCGCCATAAGAAAAGAGGTCTTTGATTGGGTCACCTTGATCATTTTGGGTTTCTGTTGCTACTTTTCCACCAGTACTTGGTGTATACCCCTGTTATGTTTCTCTAATCACAGTGTTTGTACCGGAATTGCTTTATTGTTGTGCTCTCTGACTTCTATCTTTTGTGGGAAACTTCGAGGGCGCTGTTCTGCTATATGCTAAGGAATAGGGTTTTAAGGGACGCAGCTTAATTATTCTTAACCATCCCTCAACAAAAGAAAATCAATGTACAGTAGTTTGTTTAGGCTTTTCATCATTTGCGAACAATGTCGATTGTTTTGAACGCAGCTTATCAGATTCTTAAAATGTACTAAATGCGGTTCTTTCTGTATCTTTCAGCAGCGTTAGGGCTTCGCTTCATCTTTCTATCTGCTCAGTCCTTTCTTTTATTCACTATTTCTACATATTCTGCATTCTATGATATTTTTCCTTGGGATTCTGCAAGCAAAAATGATCTGAAATTTATGCTGTTTCGGTCTGCAACGTCATTCTTCTACTCTAATCCCTGGCCTTTTGCACCTTTGGATCCTACAGAAGTCAATGTCTGATCTTATGTATCATTTAATCTTGTATTTTGGTCCCTCTCTCTCCCTTAAAGAGAAAACTGTTAATAACAACTTTATAACTTAATGGATAATCATTTTGTGTGTGTGTTTTTTTTTCTTTTGGCAGGCATAATTGATATCTTTGGCGCAAGTGGTTTGGCGGAATTTCGAGCTGCCTTGTTAGCATCCTATGGATACCTGACTTATTCACTACCATATTTTGCATTTGACGATCTACCAGAAAAGCCAGAGGATGTAGAATTAGAATATTTTGATGAAGCAGTTATGTATTTAAATCAGCACCCGCTAACTCTTACCAACAATTTAGGAATAATAGCAACATCAAAGGGTGGCGAGGCAGCATTGATAACTGCATCAAAGCATACTGCAATAAAAGCACTCGTCGGTAAGTTAACCATATTTGTTAATTTTGATAATGTACTTGCGTTTCGAAACACTACGTATGGAAATGAAAGAAATGTATTGTTACTAGAATAGATTCTAGTGGTGATTGAAATAATATCATTTAATTTAAAGCTTTCTTCTTGGTATTCATCAAGACAAAGATGCAAAAATGCAAAGAGAATCTATCCTTTGGGCAGCAGTATTATATTAACCGATAAGAAAGTAAAGGACCATAGAGAGTATGATATTTTTATAGACAACTGCAGCAAGTAAAGAATCTATATGACCTCTCTTTTGCAAAAGGAATATGGTAAGTCATCTGCAGTTTAAGCGAATATTTTTCTTGTATATTAAGGAATGGATCCTACAGTACAGATTGATAGACCTATTTAACTCAAAATCTTATGTTTATTCTTTTTTATTCAATAAACCAAATGTCGAAAGTTATAGTCTACAAAACCAAGCATTGAATTTCGTAAAATAGGATGCTTTATTGTGTGGCAAAAACGTAGTTCTTTGTAAATAAGGTAAGGGCTTTTTACCATAGACATAAAGACATTATGAAAATTTATCAGTAGCTCCAAAGGCAACCCATTTCATTCAGCACTGTCATCGCTTATAAAGGTGTTGCCACTCAATTCCGATATTTTCTTCAGTTAGTTCACTAAAAAATTAAAATTTCATTTTCATTACTTAGGTATCAATTGCTCCAGCTATTTCTCACATACTTCATGGATCCACAAAGGCAAACCGACTTCGTTTCTCGCTCCTGATCCTACAAAAATTATTACAACACCAAAAGGCATCGTTACAGCCAATGCCCACCAAATAATCTCGAGAGAAGACGCATTGATTCCAGTAGAAAACATAGATGCCAAGGTGTTGCTTGTTTGTGGAAAAGATGACCACTGCCTACATGCGGAAGAAATGGCTTTAAAAACTAAAGAACGCATGCAAAAAGTAAATAAGGGTCATCACTGTACTATTATTACATATCCCAATGCAGGTCATTTGATTGAGCCACCGTATGCCCCGTTATGTGATCATTCCAACTCGCATGAAGTGACCTTGTTTTGGGGTGGAGAGAAGGTTTCACATGCTTATGCCCAAAAAGACTCTTGGAAGTGGATCGTTAACTTTTTTAGCGAGCACCTCAAAGAAGAACATTCACTTACTGCAAGGCTTCGATGAAACGTGGGGAATGCCCCATGATTATTACTAGAGGAAGCAAAACTATGAAATGAAATTGTTAACTTCTCACTGCTACAGTATTTTCAACGATTAGGAGTCTATGTTTGAGTTTTAGAAATAGCCAAGTCACATCTGCTCTACTTCCTTGTTTGCTGTAAAGTAGACTAATAGTTCCATTACATGGATGCATGCTTTATGTAATTTTTTATAATAAAGGGTCTGATTTTTTCGTTTAAACTGAATAATCAAGCTCCATATTAATTTAGTGTGGCTTATGTTATATCTTAAAATGTCACATGGTAATCGGTTTTACTAATGCAATCCCTTCTTATCGATGGTATTTTTTCACTCGTGTGTATTTCTAACAAATTTCAGCAATAGCTCTACTATATCTTGTCCTTTCTTGCACATAAGCTACAAAACGCGATGGAACCAAAAGAAGGGAGGAAAATTGCAGAACAATTCTTGGACAAAAACCAGAAAGAGATTAGGCAAATAATGTACACCAGTATCATTGCAAAGTAGAATAGTGGGAAAATCAATAATCTGTGTGACACCATGGTTTAGAGAGAAGGTAAGGGAAATCTGCCTTTGTCAGTTCGACTGAAATTTTGAAACCAGCACCTCTAGTTGATCTCTACCAGTAAACACAAACACATTGATTAAACTTGGAGTATTTGCGACTTGGTAATCAATAGCTGAGTTAGGTCTTTTTCAAGGTTATGTTTGTGGTAGATGGCGAGTAAATGACCTCAAAGTTACAGACCGGGAAACAAAGACCAGTGCATAAATAGTTTACGTTTGATTTCTTTTTTGCAAAGAGCGCTAATTATCACTCAGCCTTTTTTCTAACTAAATACAAATTACTGGATTACAAACGGAAATATCCAAATTTTACCATGCCAAGAAAAATTACTGTACGGTATCTCAGGACGAGAATGCTCTGTAATAGATTTTGGAAGTCATAGTTCATCAGAACTTTGATGTCTCACTCACACAAAAGTACTTTGGGAAGTAAAAGATACGTAACTACAAAGACCTATACTTAAACTTGAAATAAAAGAGATTGCAATAAAACAACCAACGACTGTTTTTTTCCTCCTTTTCTATTCTATTCCATTCTATTCCACTTTACTCCATTCTATTCCATTCTATTCCACTCGATTCCATTCTATTCCATTCTACTCCATTCTATTCCATTCGATTCCATTCTATCCCACTCTACTCCATTCGATTCNTCATCAGAACTTTGATGTCTCACTCACACAAAAGTACTTTGGGAAGTAAAAGATACGTAACTACAAAGACCTATACTTAAACTTGAAATAAAAGAGATTGCAATAAAACAACCAACGACTGTTTTTTTCCTCCTTTTCTATTCTATTCCATTCTATTCCACTTTACTCCATTCTATTCCATTCTATTCCACTCGATTCCATTCTATTCCATTCTACTCCATTCTATTCCATTCGATTCCATTCTATCCCACTCTACTCCATTCGATTCCATTCGATTCCATTCTATTCCATTCTACTCTATTCTATTCCATTCGATTCCATTCTATTCCAGTCTATTCCATTCGGTTCCATTCTATTACATTCTACTCCATTCTATTCCATTCGATTCTATACGATTCTATTCTAATATATTAATTCTTATTATATTATGGTAATTAAAAGAGCACTAATGATGTTAAAAGTGTATTCATAACGGATACACAAAATAGGCAATCTCAATAAAATACAGGTTAATAATATTTAGCTAATTTAAAAAGAGTAAAACATTGTAAGTTATATTATATACAGCACAAATGAATTGAAATAGAAGTTAAATACCTTCATTGTATTTTAAACACATAAGAATTGCAATAAACCACAAAAAAGGTATAAAATTGAAAAGTGAAATAAAGCTTTCACAGACATATTAATAATTCATTAAAATTGAAATCTGTTGTTCTAAATCTGACGACGTACATTAATTTTGATCATTGTTCAATTAAAGTAGGAAGTAGCAAAAACAGTAGTGTTTTAGATGAGGAATCATGAATTTATGGTGTAGATTAACATACTCGTCAACAAAAAACCTTGAGTTTATTCTATTCTGTCACAAAAAAGAATTAAAGAAATTTTTGAAATTTAAATATTTCACAAATATTAAATAAATTTTATAGAAGTTGATCATTTCGTTCTTGCAGTGATAAGTTCTGGTGAGGACAACATTTTGACGTGTGAAACTAAACAACTGTAGGAGAGTATTCAAATGCACTAAATGGAGTCGTATTTTCTTTATGTGTCCCAGACTGTGATCCAGATTGGAAAAAGTAGGTTTGAATAAACAAGGAAAACTTCTGTATCAAACTTAAACTTGAGCTTCCTTAAGGGATCGTTCACATATTATGTAATCCAGGAGGGGGATGGTGTCATCAAAATTTATTCTGCCTAATGTGGGGGAAGGGGGTCAGCTGGTTTGATGACATAAGAAAATGAAAAAAATAATTAATAGCGTATTTTATTTTATTTTTCTCTTTTTGGTAATCGCTTTCATACATATCATGGAAAAACTGAATATAAAATTCAATATACACCAAGATTCTTGACAGTTCTTTTGTCTTTGTTGTTGTTGTTAAATTGTAATTGATAAATTTGAATAACGCTTGACATCACTATAAAAGAAACCTTTCGATTGTTTGACTTGCAATGGAATTCGCAATTGCAATTCGAATTTCCTGAGAAACAAGAGCAAGGATTGGAGAACAGTTTTATTTTAGTTTATACAATCTTGTCTAGTCAACATAAATAATGGACCTGAATACAAAAAGGTCTAACGGATTAGTTAGTGCCTACAAGAAGGCCTATCCTGATCTGGAAATGGCATTGCAACTACAGAAACCACAGACACTAAATATGAAGAAACTTTATTTTATTTGGAGAGAAGAATACAAGGCATACAAAGTAAACAGTTTTCCTTCTGGTCAAATTTGAAGTCAAAACCTCCACAAAAACCAGTCGAACCATCAACAACATTGCCATCCAAATCATCCAGTCAAAATGAGAATGAGAATCACTCAAATGTTGGCAAACCTGTTCAAAGTAAAAATCAATAAAAATTTTAAAGAGTAGCACTAGGTCTCTTCCTATCGAATTTTGATTCTGAGCATCTTCATTTTCAGGTTTTTTGGACTGATCAAGGAGGATTGATAGTGAAATAGATTTCATGTTCACCTCCAGATAAGGAAATCGTTGTTGATGACAAGACTGAGGAGAAAAGCGGTGACAAGAAAAAGAGCGAAACACCAGCCCAAGACAAATGCACTACTAGATTAAAGGTCTTGAATGAATCAATCGCAAGCCTTGCCGATTTTGAAAATAAAGTTGGTGTAACAACAGAGAGGAAACGCCATCTGAAAGCATTGATAGTAGGGAGGGAAACCATTGAAAAGAAGATTAAACGGCCAAAGTCAATAGCTAGAAGAAAACATGCTGAACACCCTGAGGTAGCATCAAAAATCAAGACGTTTTGGGAAAAAATACAGCTTGGCAACCAAATTTGGAGTCACAAATGGATGGTTTGCATAAAACAAACCTCCCGATGGTAATCCCAGGATCTGCTGCTGACGAACGCCGCAGTTCAGAGGCTTATAACTACTCTGTGCGCTCCCTAGATGATTTAAAAAACTGTTTAGAGAAAAAGGGCTATAAATTAAGCAGAACAACAACTAATTATAGGCTCTTATCTGCCAATGTGTCACAAAGATGGGAAGAGACATGTTCATACCGTCCCGGAAGAGACATGTTCATACCGTCCCAGTACAGCCTCAACGGCAACAAAACGACTTAAGAAAAAGACATTCCAATGGTCATTTCGCAATGGCATCAGTCATGTTTGCCAGAGAAATTGCCAACTTGTTTGGAGATGACCACGTGTTTTTCTCTCCTAAGATGATGAAACACCTGTACTCTTGGGATTGCCTGTTTCTCAGAAGCAAACAGCTATATTAATGCAATTGGAATACAAAGTGATGTTACCGGACCATGACTTTCCTGTAGGGGAGAAACAAACTTTTTCCCTCTGTCTATGCAGTTTGTTTAAAAAAGGATGATGAAGTACGTTATAGTGGACCTTCATTTATTTCCATCAGAGGTGGTAAACAGGACAAAATCTGTGCAGAAATTCATTCTGACCACTTTGGAAGTTATATAAGTTCCAAGTTGCTACATTTACGCCAAACAAGGATGTCAAACCATTAGTTTTTATTTCAGTAGACGCGGACCGGATGAAGATCCAAAAAACCAAGACGCTTTAGCAGTTTGGACAAGACAATTCGAAAACAACGATCCAGATGTTGTCTTTGTCTTTACAGATGTTCTTGATAGTAGTGCGTATAACCCAGTTGAAAAACGAATGGCACCGTTGTCAAAGGATACCCCAAGCGTCATTTTACTTTTCGATACTTTTGGAAACCACTTGGATGCATCAAACAACCACCATTGATTCAGAGCTTGAAATCCTTGCAGAAATTTGTTCGGAATCGATCATTGACAACTGCCCAGTCGTTGCTTCCTTTGCATGCCCTCCTGAAGAAGAGCATAGCGAAGTCTTGTTCCACAAGTCTGTAAATTGGAAAGCAAGACATGTTCGCCAGGCACAATACTTGTTGTAGAGAGTGAAGTGCACTGACGAGTTCTGCTGCAAAGAATGGAGAACAAACTACATCAATTTTTTTCCTCGGCGATTTTTGCCACCTAATTGACACTTTAAAATATGGCTTGACAATCGACGAAGCGAAGGGCTCATTTTAACTCTTATTCCAGTCCCTGTTTGTAGCCTGGTATTAGGGTCATTAAACTAATAGCACTTGTGCTATTAGTTTAGTGGCCGTATTTAGTGACAATTTTTAAAGGATTAAACCTGCGCTCTGATAAATCTTCTAGGTACAACTGAAAAACGATTTTTCTACACTAAAACGCCCTTGCTTTCGTGTTAACGTTATCCATATCCAATGTAAGCTGCCTCAGTTTTTTATTTTTCCTACTTTTCTGATTCCAAAAACTGGTCCAATGTACACCACCAACCCTTATTACAAAATAAAATGATTAAAAGTGTGTTCACAGATCAAGATTTTAAGCAGAAGCCAAACCATCCATTCGGTACATATTTAATCTTAAAAAAAAGGTAGAATCTACTTAATGCCGCAATGGATCCCATTAGAAAATGAAACATCGGCCCAATGTTCATAAGCAAATCACTATTTGCCTATCTGCACTCTTTCAATGTTATTTTCACATCTTCATTTTGGACACAACCAATTTTAGCAAAAATAGTGGGATGGGGTGTGGGAAGGCAGAGGGGCTTCGTTATATAGTAAGATTTGTACAACTGATTAAGTTGCTACTGAAACACTCGGGCCTTATCCTCTGAGTGGAGCCTAATTCTCTGGCCAGAAAATAACCTCTATTATGCATGGATTATAAAATGGCCATGGTATTAACATCAGTTAATGTTGATATTATTGTTTTTGGTGTGGGAGAATCAAATACTGAGGTTGATCAGTTCAACATCCCAATAAAAAAAGGGTCTAAAAACAATTTTTCAAGATGAAAGGAAAAGTGAGAAAATTGTACCGAAGAGTTACGAACCAATTAAATTAAAAAAGCTAGCTTATCTAATTGAACACGATAAATATATAAATTTGCACTATACACTTTATTAAAATCGAATTTCTCAGTCTTCTCAAGCCAGAACATAACAGCTAAAGGTTGCAAAATACATGTAATGAAATTGAAAAGAGAGGGTTTAAAAACCATAGGATGGAAAAACTACAATTAGAATCATACCTCTAAAGCAAACAGAGACCCAACAAAACCCATGGTGTGAATGCATGTGTTATTGACTATGTATGAGACCAAGTAAGAGTTTAATCGAGGTTTTAAAACCTATGATTATGACAAGCTGGGAAAAAAATACGAGTACGCTGCTGAAGACGATATGATTAGTGACGAAGAACTAATTTATTGGGCTAAAGAATGTCACAATAATGTATCGATTCACGCCTTTGATAGCAGATATCTTAAATGTATGAAACATGTAGGTATCAATACACGCAAGAAGGTTGTTCTACTATACATCGTAAACTACTACCATTGTTTGCCGATAACTGAGGTTAATTAAAATTGGTAGCAGTAAGGCGAACCAGGGTGGATGGGATGATCTACTGAAGCATATGTCCGATCTAAAATGAGCAAAACGACCTGAAAACTCTGCAACGATCCTGTCGGTTGAAGAGAGATCTAGTATCGATAAAGAAAATCATATCGCCATTGTTCCTTTTGAAACGAAGATGGAGAAAGCTTTCTATTTCTATAGCCAAAAGGAGGCATTATATGTCTAATATATGCAGTGGAATAACAATGGAGCTTTAAATGGTTTTATCGATCACAAAAATAATATGTGCNCTGAAGCATATGTCCGATCTAAAATGAGCAAAACGACCTGAAAACTCTGCAACGATCCTGTCGGTTGAAGAGAGATCTAGTATCGATAAAGAAAATCATATCGCCATTGTTCCTTTTGAAACGAAGATGGAGAAAGCTTTCTATTTCTATAGCCAAAAGGAGGCATTATATGTCTAATATATGCAGTGGAATAACAATGGAGCTTTAAATGGTTTTATCGATCACAAAAATAATATGTGCCTGTTAAATGAGGAATATGATATAAGAAGGACAATATGCGATAAACTATTTAATACATTCAAGAAACAAAATTTCAAATGAACGAAGCAGTCATATACACTTATTATCACAGCATTATTCAAACAGTTAAACGGTAATGTTCCTGAGGCAAGTTACAATATCCAGACAAGACAAATGCATGATTATTTTTGTCAGACAGTATAACAGTGGTGTACAACAGACGATATACCCGATGACGTTGTCAGTATAGATATTGCTAAATGTTATCCAAGCATTCTATTAAACAATATTCGAGCTATTCCGCCATACGTCATTAATGATTCTGTCGAACCATTCAACAGGGAGATTGATCTAAGGCAGACAGGTGAATTTCAAATCAATGAGACTGAACTCTAGAAATAGAGCAATCCAATAAAAATTATAGCAGGATTTTATTCTCAAGCACTTGTTTCTTATCTCGTTGATACGGCAGTCACAGCAAGCAATGTATATTTTAATTGGAAAGATCCTTGACCTTGTGCGACCTTTAATCCTCCGATTATAAGCAGAGGATTAAAATGAGGTTATCAGTCCTGTGGGACCTCAATTTATGGGTGTCTTAAAAATGAAAATGAAAAATTTAAGAGAGTTGAGAAACAATGCATCTTGTTTTTGTTTTGGTGTCTTTTCAGGTAGAGCAAACCAATTATTAGTTGTTTGAAAGTAGTTGTCAAGCGGCTTTGTCAATGAAAATTAACAGCAATTTCTCCTAATACTATAATTGTTGACCTTGAGCCATAGATTTAAATAATGAATGGATATAAAACTGTGGCTTACACTGAAGAGTTGCTATCTTCTCTTCAGTCTATTGTGTGCAGCTTCTAATCTTAAAACTGCAATATCTATTGGGGAATGGCTGGTGGTTATTTTTTCACAACCCACACATTGGTTTATTTTTTAGCTTCTTTCATTTTCTTTTTCTAACTAAGTATTTGTGTTTCTGTTAACTTTTAATATAATTAAAGACCCCTCCAACTAGAAATCTGAGGGTAAAAGCAAGCCTTTCAGATGATTTAAATTATGCGCTCATCACATTGTCTTTTCCTTTAATAAGCGAGGGGACGATTCTTTCAAATTTTTCAAACGTTTATTTGTCCATCGGTAGAAATTTATAAAAATTCTGTTAATAGTTGACCCAGTATTTTCTTCCGAGTTAGAGTCTTATCCTTCTGCCTTATAACACACTCATAATTATTATACGTTGCCCAGCTCCAGTACAATGCAGTACAAATTGTTAAGTCAACGCTGAAAAATCCATAGGATTTCAATGCAAATGAAAATGAATTAGATGTATTTACAGTGTTCAGGGTATCTTTGTGGTGTAGAATATCAGAGGTAGAATATGTTTTTGTCGTCTTGATTAAAGGTAGCAAAATCTCAAACTGGAATTTCTATATTGTACTGATTAATAGGTAAAAACCTCTACTTTATTCATCAGTGCTTTTAATCAGATCTACCTTATCGGCCCTTAATCCACCGGCCCTAAATGGCGCTATTTTGGACGGGTGGCGGATTTTCGGCCGATGGATTAAGGGCCGGCAGATTAAAGGCAAAAATTTTGGGAAAATTAGCAAAAAGTGACGTTATTTTTTCAATTTGTTTTTGACTGAAAATCGCATACATAGGGGAAATAAAGACTTTCGTTTAGTTGTATGACATAAAACAAACGAATTGAAGCGCTTCAGGTTGTCAACACATCGATTTAAGCAAAAGGGTTTTCGCACAGTTCGGCTAACTGTTCTGCTTCGTTAAAGGCTTCAGTTATATATGGGCCTTTCTAAAGCCCGAGATAACGACATTTTTGGAATGTTTTAAGTGTTGGTACATCTGAATAATCCACTTGGCATTCAAATGTTTCATGACACTCAGCTTCACGTCCACTTTAACATCATGTGCAACAACTCTTCTGTTCAGCTGTTGAAGAACGTTCTCTGCATACCAATCTTGGTATTTGTCAGCAATGAAGCATTTCGCACTCTTGTTCACCGAAATGTCGGATGGCTGGAACAGGTTTGTGTGGTTGTTCACCACATGTATCACGATGAAGTTATTCAGCTTTAGCAAATCATTGACACCACAGGTTGTCTGTTTTTTAAAAACGTCAAATATCAGCATAGCCATTGCATTCTCAGGAAGATTTAGTTCCTTACGTTTGCTCTCGATGGAGGGAAATATGATCTTCTTTAGGTACTTTATTACGATTCCTTCATTCGACCAATGATTTCGAGAATGAGTTATATGAAATGACTGGGGAAAATTGACTTTTGGCTAGCATCTTTCAGTAGCACCCCCATAAATTAATTGTACTGGTAAAAAATCACCAACCGTGTTGACGCAAAAGGTAGGTGTGATTTGGCGTTTATCATCAGCGTTTGGAATAGGTGCTGAGTGGGCTCCTTTGCCAGTAAATGTAGATTTGTTTGGTGCTGTAAATCCAAGAGTAGTTTGGTCAAAATTCAAGATCATTTCTTTCTGAATATTGTGCTCAGAGACTGCACTTGCAATTTTTCTTTTCCAAGAAAATGTTAATTCTTCATACAGAGCTGGGTTCATTTCTCGTTTAGCTGTCGTGTAACGTCTTCTGGTCCTATCAAAAAATTTAAGAACTCCTCTTGTCGATTCAGTAGTAGGTGACGTGCTTCCACTATTCCCTCGTAAAATTTTGGGGCATCTTGCTTTCATTACTCCATTTCCAATCGCTACCACAGTTTTGCGTGTGACTGCTCCGCCACTTGCCCTTAAATTATGTAAGATAGATTTGCTTTCAGCTGTTAAGTCATCAATTATTTTGGATGGTCTTCCTAGACGACTCATAGTGAAAACATTTTCTACATCATTATTTTCAAAAGTTTTCTGATATTTCAGCTTCCAATCCCTAACAGTCTCTCTTTTAAATTTGTAATCCGGATACTTCTTTGCAGCTCACCTCCTCCTAACTTCAGGATTTCCATTTTTCCATGCGTAGTAAGCCACGTCCTTTCTAACATGTTCAGGTAGGATTTGTCTTGTCTTTTTACGATCTTCTTCTTCTTGCAAACTGTTAAGCTCTCTTGCAGCTGAAAGCACCTAGGATGTTGATTGACACCGAACACGAGAGTTAAGTACGAGGCCATCTAGCTTATCATTAGATTTCTTAATATTTTGTTTTATCCATCTAGCTGTCCTCTGTATGTTACGAAAGAAACCATGTTTAAAAGAACTGGACAATTCAACAAAATCACAAGCAAGATTTCCAAGATTTCGCAACATTGCTAAAAAATCTCATTTTTAGATCTTTTGCTATCTAATGATGTTGGAATATCTTTATATGAGTAACGGAGGAAAAAACCGATTACGACACAACAGCGTGTCTTGTATTTCAACTCTTTAGTACAATGTTTTCGTTCGCAGAAGTGATTGGAAGTCGATGTTACCATGTTTACCGGAACACTACCTGGAGAAACATAAGATTACACCAGGCTGTTGTTGTGTTGAAAGAAGTTAAAGATATCTCTATTGACATCGACCCTTATTGTTGTCGAATTACCATAATGAGAGTCGACCGAATTAGACCTGTGACGGTTGGGCATGTTCCTAGAGAACTGTCGAGGTTCATTTTTCATTTCATACAAGAAGGAGGTTCAGTGACAGGAACAGTTTCGAATACCACGCCAAGGACTTCGCCTATTCCCGAAGGTGGATTAGAGGTACCTATCATGATGCACTTCGCCCATGAAAACAAAGCCATCTTTTCAAAAATGGAAATGCTAGTGCGAATTAAAATTGAAAAAATGAAGGATACTTTCTTTAATGAAGACGAAGTAGAAGAAGGAAAAGATAAGTAACGAGTGGAAGGAGAAGAAGGGAATGAAGAACTCCCGCGCCCGGATGAAGATGACATTTTGCGAGAAGAACCCTTTCGGATTCGGATAGAATCAGACGGTGAAGAAGGAGAAAGCAAGAAAGAAAGTATTATAATTGAAATTGATTGAACAGGATGGATACAAATTAAGGAATAGATAGAACAAGACAGAAAGATAAAAAAAATATGTAGTCTCCTAATTTTTTCGTTTTTCTTATCACTGGGAGGCGTAAAATGCGGCCCGAAGTGGCGTTAAGCCGATTTTCTAGTCTGGCGGGAAAAGGGCCGGTGAGGTTTTTGATATTGTGTCTAGGGGGCTCCTTTGATGACAAAATAATGCTGAGATAGGAACTATTTTATCATGGACCTAGGAACAATACAATAATCAGTTTGATCTCCATATTCATTCTTGATATTCATATTAATCATAGTATACCACATGTCTGTTCCGTCTAATGAGTACATTTCATACATTTCAAATACACAGTAAGCAATTTTCATGGGTTTAGCTGATGGAGAATTAAAAGAAAGGTCAAAATCAATACAAATAAAGTTCTGGGCTAAATCAAAGCCGTTCAAAATCTGGGAATATTTAGTTCTTAGTCATGCAACACCTATGAGGTTCTGAGATGCATCTTGCTGTGGGTTATAAACAGAGTGAGTGTAGAGTCCAATACTCTTGTGAAAATATAATGTCATATGAAATAGATCTTGATCTAAGAATTTGTGATTCAAATGTTACTTGGGGGACACAACTAAGACAAAAGTTCAGAAGTTTAATAGTATATTTAATAAGGTCTTCCTTTATCATTACTTCAAATATTTCCACTACTGTTGCTGCTGTTTAGACAAAACGTCATTTTTATTAGGTAGAATTAAGTCTATAGCCAAAATATCATTTAATGCTAGTGAAACGTTGTGATATAGTTTTAATCCCAATTCTTTCCTTTTGCACATTAAACTAAGTGCATTATTAAATTCTTCTGCTGTGACATCTTGCTGCTGTGAACTCTTGGATTGACCAATAAAGTCTTGTAATCCTCCTTGAATCCACCAAGTACGACATTTTTTGGTTAAAGTGGCTTGAAGCACGTTTTCATTTACACCTTTTGCCTTTTAGTTGCTAATGGTATCACAAGGATAAAACAAATAAACAATAGTGCCGAGCCAACAAATTTGTAGCTTTTAATGGTAGGATAATGAGCTTATACTTAAAAGACAAGGCAATCATTAGCTGTTTTCCTTTACAACAATGATTGATATTATAAGCGGTAATTCACTAATATTTGTGTTTTCTGTCGGCAAAAATTTATCTACGCGTTCTCTATACCAGGATTTTTGTATCCCAGATGTATAACACGCTACAAAATGTAGGAGTGAGTTGCCTTTTGTCATAAGGACATTGAGGAAGTAAATAGGATTTCATTTTGATTAAACCTCAAAGAGAATTACTGACATTCACTATCATTACTTCTACAATTGTTCTCATAATCATCCGCTCATCATTAGTTGGTTAATTATAACCAGATTTCTCGAGAGATGACCTACTAATTTTTTTATTAAAATCTAAGTTCTTTTAAATCTCTTCCTGAAAACACAAGACTTTGACCTTTAGTTAGATTTAAGCGTTCGAGTTTTTGAAGTCCTATACTTTTGACGTGTCTCTAAGTAAAAAGCTTGACTATTATGACCATATTTGTTTCAGTTACGATAATGATGTATTTTCTGCAAATTTCACTAATGTAAACTCAAGAACAACCATTGAAAGGGAAGCATTTCGTGGATTTTCAAGGAAATTGTCCTGCATTAAAATTCTAAATAATAAGTGAAATGAGGAGAAAGGTTTGTAACAATACGTATTCAATATTCAGTATTCAATATACATTTATAAAAAATTGCATGAGTTTTACATTTCTTATTTATTTCAAAATATTAGGCCGTATACGAAGGCCAATATTTATCACTACCCACCCAATACTGCCTCTGGTAATTGGAAATTGCTGTGTGCCAAATAGTGGGTTGTGCCTGCATACAATCATCCAAACTTTAGGCCCTATATTCATTTGTTGAGGGCATTGTGCTCAAATTTAACTCGTAATCCACAGAATAACAAAATTAGTATGCTGTTATCTATTTACTTTGATGCAATAGCTGGTAGTTAGGCTATAAAATTTTGCTGGCCTATGTTGGCAAGGTCTCGCTTTCCCAAGACATTCTGAGTTTGACATCACACAAGTTTTCGTTTCCTATATATTCAGATATAATATATAATATATAATATATATTTACATATATATGATATATGTATATATATATATATATATATATATGTATATATATGACGTGTTTTTATGAAAAGATACCGACCGTGCTGGTCTCGTTTTCACTTATAAGCCAGAACCTTTGGCGCCAAAGCATAATACTTTGTGAGCTAAGGAATTGTTCCATTAATCTAAAGAAAACCTATTACAATGAAATAAGTAGATTGTCCAAAGTATTCACAAAAAGTTCAAGTTGTTTATAAAGAAAAGAGAATGACCATTAAAATGCGGGTAGGCGTTACCGAGACCTCTGTACACCGAGATGGATGCTTCTCACTTCTGCACAGTTTTGTTTTGCAAAAAACTCATTTGTTTGCCGAGATCTTGATTTACATGAGCCAGCTTGGTTAACCCGGCTAGCTCCCCTCATATAAACAGGCCCCTACAGGATCTAGTAGAGGAAAGTGAACCCTTTTGAAACATGTAATTACTGATAAAACCTTGCTTTTTATTGTATTTTAGACAAGTTTATCTAGAAAGGAATTCCGTTATAATAAGGGAGCAAAATACAACAAGAAATTAGTGGTGTTTTCAGAAGGAAAAGGAAAGCCTTTGTTTAATGTGAATACCAATGTAAGGTTAGTTGAATTTGATCAAACGTATCCAATACATATTGTGGAGATGTGGTTTATACCAAAGAATGCAATCATAGATCGTTTTAACCATAAAGTCTGTCTTGGTGCCACCCGAAAAAAGCTTTGGCGACGCATGAAATTACTAAATAGAAAATAACTGCCTTCGATTAGCAGCGTCAAATAGTCCTCTTATGTCCTTGATTCCCGTAGATTTTTTCAGTTGATCAAGGAACAGCCTCCGCTGTCCCACACGAATCTTCTTTTCTGGGATTCTTTCTGACAAGCAGAGATGTTCCATTTGTTGTTTTCTGATGACGTGGATAACGTTATTTTCATGTTCTGTGTAAGAGAATCGAAGCATTCGTCTGTAAAACCACATTTCAGCCGCTTCTAACTTCTTGGTTGTAGTGGCATTCATGGTCCAAACGTCGCAGCCGTAAAGCAGTACCGACCACAAATAGACTGTTAGAAGTCTGACTTTTAGCTTTTCTTGAGAGCTTCCTATCTTTCAGAATTGAGAACATTTGGTTGGAACTGGTCTTTGATACGGTGATACGTCACTTTATCTCCCTATTGCACTGTCTATCCGATGTCAGCAAGGACCCAAGGTAATTGAAGGAATCGACTTGGACAATATTTTGACCATTGCATACAAGGTTGCATGGTGGAGACTTTTTTTTGCGATCGTCATGGAATGGATCTTCTTGCACTTGATCTCCAGTCCAGCTTCCTTGGATACAACGTCTACAAGATTCAGTAGCCTTTGTAGACCTTCCGTGCTGTCAGCGATCAAAGCAGTGTCATCAGCGTATCTGATGTTGTTGATACGAACAACGTTGACAGGAACTCCGTCGTCTGATTCATTAAGGCATCGAAGAATATCATTAGTGTATAGGTTGAAAAAGTCGAGGCTCATCACGCAACCTTGTCTTACGCCACGGTTGATTTTAGTTCAATCCGTCTTGGAGCTTGATGGCAGCTTGCTGGAGTGAACAGAGGTTGTAGATGATTTGGTAGTCCTTAACTTCAATTCCGATGCTTCTGAGGAGATTGAGAAGGCTTCTGTGGCGGACGCGGTCAAACGCTTTTTTGTAGTCAATAAATCAGATGTAGATGACCAGTTGATGTTCGATGTACCGCTCACTAAGCATGCGGACTATGGAAAAGGCATTTCTCGTCCCCCTGTCTGGCATGAATCCATACTGGCATTGCGCAATTTCTGGATGTATCTTCGAAGGGCATCGCGTAAGTACAATTCTGAGCAGCAATTTCAAAAACTGGCTCATTAGACTTATCGTCTTGTGCTGGTCGCAGTCAAATGTATCTTTAAAGACATATAAAGACATTTTAGTAGAACTAAATAAACTCCTAAATTATTGACTGGTCTAAATCGGCAAAGAAAATTGTCATACCGATCCATGTGAACAACTAACTGCATTAAGAATGCAACAAAACCTATCCGCCAGAATCAAACAACTGGCACCTTATATTATAAAAATGTGAGTTTTTTAGAAATGCTGCATTTCAAGACAATCAAAACTTTTATTGGTGCAGAACAACTAACTTCATTTTTGGATTCAGCACCATCACCAAAGATAGCTACTGTTATACGCATTCATGGGTAACAAACCTTGTGTTTGTTACCCATTTATGTTTGTGCAGAAAAAAGATTGCTGAATCAATCCAAACTCACCCCTGCACATAAATCATGGCTTCTTCGTTCTCTTTGTATTTTCGGTGATACACATCAGATGACAGATGTTAAAAATTTGCCGCAGCCTCATTTAAAGGAGCATTTTCTTGAATTTTCGTAGTACATATCAGATGTATTTTATTTAGTCCATATTTCTAGCTGACTGTAAGCAACATCAACCTAGTATCTATGTAACAAGTTTCGCTGTTAGAAGTAGACTTTTGCCTCATATCTGACTATGCCACTTAGAAATACCGACTTAAAACCTATTTCGGATAGCAAAGAAGGCTGCTCTATTATCAAATGGAATCAATTAGTCCCATAAATAAGACATACTCATTTGAAGCAGCGTCCATTCACAAATTACCAATTACGAATGCTCGAGGTTAGTTCCAATCACCAATGCTCTATGCTCCTTGCAGTTTTCTTATTTTAATGCTTCTAATTCTGCTTTACAGCTTAAAACTAATAGAAAATCATTTAGTTGCTGTAAAGCAGCAACTTAGGTTTCTCCATAAAACACACTGGAAAAAATTATCGGGTGAAAAATTTCATGGAATTGTACTAAAATATATCCAGATATATGGCAATTATAAAATTAATCAGTATCTTTGAGAATAACCGCGTTTAACCCGATTCGTAGTTTAGCTATCCGCCACGTAAGAGATAAAGGACCAAAAAAATATATATCGAGATTTTTTAGGGCTAATATGGATTAAGTCTGACAAGTATTAACAATCATTTGAAAATAATGTAGGCATACCTCCTTTTCCGTTTTTGATTTTCTATTCCTTTCTGTACTAGTCGGTTATTCCCCCTTCAATATAAAATGTCATTTTTAACGTCAATTTAGTGTTACGCTTCAAAATAGTATACATGAAAATAAATGTCTTAATAATACTAATGAAGTGGCTAATATCTTGGAACGATAGAAAAAAATTTCCAATACAAAACCTTTGTTTTTTCCTTATAATTTTCTGTTTTTTCGCCTGTTCATCGCTAGCATCACCGTGGTTTTCCGGAAATCGATTCAGGTGGCTGCGAAAAAAATGTACCTTGATGCTCATGTTGATACCAAGAATCCCGACCTTTTCAAGCATAATGTTTACAATTTCTTTGTAGTTGTTAGCTCTATAGTTTCCAAGAAAATTCTTAACAACCTCTACAAATGATAGAGTCACAACATTTTTGATCTGGCATCAACTGTCGAATCTGGGGCTCATCAAATATACCAGCTTTTAACTTTTCATTACTTAGGCTTGGAAAACTCCTACAAATATACTAAAGTCAATCAGCATCTTTATCTAGTGCTTTAACAAATTCTTTCATAAGCCCTAGTTTTATATGCAGAGGACGAAACACAATTTTATCACGTGGTACCAATTGCTCAAGAATAACATTTTTTCCCCAACATTAAGTCGATCTCTTACTGTACTTTTTAGTCCAGTCATTTGCCTTATCTCTACTGTTCCAATAACAAACAACGAATGGGTACTTCGGTGTAACTACTTTGTTGCCCAAGACGTTCATCATCCTTAAATCTATACAACCACCCATTTGTGATCGCTATATTTGATATGCTGCAATACAATTTTTATTGCATCATACTTTTCCTTAAGGGTTGTAGAATGACCAATCAGTATTGATCCATGAACATTAGTAATGTGCAGAAGAACGCATTTCAAGCTTATTTTCGAACTGTCAAAAAATAACCTTCAATCAGCAGGAGTGTATTCTGTAACACCTAATTTAGTCAGTACACCAAGAATGTCTTTACAGAAAACAAAGTTAAGTTGATCGTCAAAAAACAACACAAATTCTTTATCACGTGTTCTATAAAAAGTGATTTTGGCACCATGCTGTAAAAGATTTCGATCTTTTAGCCATGATGCCAATACTTCAGAAGATTCTTTAGATAAACTAAGGCCCTTTATCAAGTCACTCAAACTCTGCTAATCAAATAGTACTGGTGTAGGACAGCATGGAAAGTCCTCGTCATCATCATCAGCATCAATAAGTTCTTGGTAATCATGTTACTCCTTGTCTGAATGTTCCTCAATAGAGAGATGAGGCAACTTATTAAACTCCGAAATAGGAATATCAGCACTACAAGCTACTAGTCCAGTTGCTGACGGAAAACTTTTGTAGCTCAAAGATTTTCGCTTCTTTTTATATACTTCTGTCACATTTATTGAACAGAGGTAACAGTCGTCAACATTATTTGTAGGCTCCAAACCATTGGTATCCCAAATCCCATTGACCATCTGGTTCCACTTGTCCATTGTCTCAAACGTTCTACGCATTTCTTGCAAACAACATGAGGAGCCAATGGTTTATCTTGGTCTGCTAGCTTTATTCCTTCTTCTTCTTCTTCGTTAAGTATCAAGTCTGGAACAGACATCGACGAGCATGGTGTGCCAAATCTCCCTGTTTTCCGTCTCCCTTATCAGTTCGGCTTTCGTTAATATGTTTTGCGTTGTCCATTAATTAAGACTGTAAATAAATGTTATTCTCTGTCTGCCCCTGCTTTTCTTCCCTTTTATCCTGCCACATAGGATCTCCTTTTCAAGTTCGTCCGTCCAACATACGTGTCTCAGAAATTTAAGCTGTCTCTTACGGATTGTTTTTATGAGCGATCTTCTGTAATTTGCTGTTTCCATCACCTCCTCATTTAATTCTTATCCAGCCACGATGTCTTTATCATCCTTCTTAGGCACCACATTTCAACCGCCTCTAATCTTCTTTCCGCGTCCTGGCTAAAAGTCCACCTTTCGCATCCATACATTAGTACAAACCATACATATGTCTTCAGTGCTCTGATCTTCGTATCATTTCTGATGCTCCTGTTGGTAAAGATTGTTCTCAAATTGTTGAAGGTGTTTTTTGACATTGCAATTCTGCTTTTTATTTCGGACAAACATTTTGCATCTGTTGTTATTGTGCTTCCTAGATATCGAAAACTCTCACCTGTTGTATCTTTTCACCTGAACACTCGATAGTGCAAACAGGTACTGTCGCCTGCTTTGATATCATCATACATTCTGTTTTTCAGTATTCTATTCCAGCCCTCTCTGTCTGCTTTTTTCCACCACTTCATCTAAAATGTTTTTCTTCGGAGTCGGCAATCAGTAAAGTGTTGTCAGCGTATCGAAGGTCCTTTAGGTCTTCATCCCCAACTTTGATAGCATCCATTTCGCTAATGTTAGGTAGTATCATCACACTATAGATATTAAGACGATTCAGTGATATTACACATCCCTGTCTTACACCTCGACAGATTGGTTTGTAAGCGCCGAGTCCCTGCTCGGGCCTAACTGCTGCAGGTTGTTCCCGGTAAAGATTTATTAGAATTCTCATATCTTTGCCATCTATGTTGAGATTGGAGATGATATCAAACATATCTTCATGTTTCACTTTGTAAAAGACTTTTGAGTAATCAATAAAACNATGCGCTGGAGTGATGATTGTTTGGTCATTTACTTCGTCACTTAAGTAAATCAGTGGTCTGGAGTTCAATGTAGCTTCGATTTCTGTCAAAAGGGTTTGAAGTTGTGGACTTGTTAATTTCAATTTACCAATTGTTTTCTTGAGTGCCTTTTCGTTGTTCCTACAAGGCGTTCGTAGAACCCTCCCATCCAAGGCGAAAGTTCGACTATAAATGACCATTTGATTCGCGGTCGCCTAAGTAACTGTGAACTGTCGGATCTTTGATGATTGCGTCCCAGGCTAAATCCATGGTTTCCTTTGCAGCTTTGAATTGTGATGCGTTATCCAAGACGATCTGATCTGGTTTACCTCTTCTAGCAATGAATCTCCTGAGAGCAAGTAAGAATTGTTCGGCAGTTATATCTTCAACTAACTCTAGGTGAAGTCCTCGTGTAGCGATGCAAGTGAAAAGGCACACCCAAGCTTTAATTTGAGCATCCTTTCCTTGCTTTACATACAGTGGTCCGAAATAATCCAGCCCTGTGTTGATAAATGCTATGGATCTAGTTACTTTGCTCCTCGGCCACGGTGCCATCGGTTTCGCTCTGTATGGTCCACCTTGGTGTTTGATGCAAACAAGACACTTTTTCAAAACTGATTTGACTTCTGCTCGACCTTGTGGGATCCAGAATCCTTGTCGAATAGCAGCTAGTGTGTGTGATGTCCCACCATGATGAATTTTCATGTGCTTGTCTGCGATCACTAACTTTGTAAAATATTCTCTTCGGGGTAGTAAAATTGGACATAAAGTCTCTTCTGGCAAATCTGCATTCTCGAATCTCCCATGAACTCTTGTTATGTTATCATTGTCTATTCTAGGGTTGAGTTGGGACTTCTTGTACTCGTCTTTCAGTTGGTTCTTGTCATTCAGGAAATGCTTTTCTTGAATATAACGTATCCACATTCTCTCGGAATTTTCGATCTCTTCTGGAGTAAGATTGTCCTGGTCTACTCGATTTCCTCGAAGTCGTTGAATGAATCTGTTTGCATATGCGGTTACTCGTAGCAGTTTCTTCAATGATGAGTATCTTGTTTCGTCGATCGAAAATGGTGATGACGTGACTGGTCTTTCTTGTGCAATACCAGAAATCTCGTATAATACATCCATCTTATTGGGTGCCATATCTTTCAACTCGTCTGGGTTTACTGTAGGGACGTTCCAGCTTGGCCATGTCGTTTGACCTTTCAACAGCCAGATTGGTCCATGCCACCATAGTCTCGAATTTTTTAATTCTTTGCTTGATAATCCTCTTGTCGGGAGATCTGCTGGGTTTTCTTTCGTGTTGATGTATTTGAACGCGATTTTCGATGATGATTGAGTAATCTCTGATATTCTGTTGTTGACGAATACTGAGCTTGTTCTTGTTCCTTTGATCCAGGAGAGTACGCACATTGAATCCGTCCACAAGATGCATTGGATGTTTGGAAGCTTCATTTTCTCCTTTACAAACTTGAGACTTCGGCAGCCGATCAGCACCGAAAGTAGTTCTAGGCGTGGGATTGAAAGTTCTTTCTTTGGTGCAACCCTGGCCTTTGAGAATACTAAGTCGACCTTAACTTTGTCATCTTTAACTGATCGAAGGTATATCGTCGTAGCATATGCTTTTCCCGATGAGTCGCAAAAACAAAGGAGCTCTTGTGGTTCACCACCGATGTATCTTGGTATTTCAATTCTTTGAAGATCGTTCATCCTTGAAATTATTTCTTTCCATTCATTTGATAAGTCTTCATCTAAAGGGTCATCCCATTGTTGACCATTAATCCAAAGCTTTTGTAGGAATAACTTCATTTCAATTGTCGATGGTGAAACCAAACCAAGTGGGTCGAATATTGATGCGATCGTCACCAGTACTTGTCGCTTCGTTGTTGCAACATCTAAGACGTTGAATCGCCTTGTTGGTACTTGCAGTGTATCATTGTCAGTATTCCAAATCATACCCAGAACTTTCGTCTCACTCTCTGAAAGCTTGTCTTCTATCGGTAAGGCGTTGTTGAACTCGTTGCTGTTCGACTTCCAATCTCGAAGATTCATATTAGCGTCCTTGAACAAACCTTTTGCTTCAATGTAGAATCTTTTGGCTTCTTCTTCGTTGTCTGTGCCAGTGACAAGATTGTCTACGTAAATGTCGTCTCGTATCTGCAATGCTACGGGTGTTCCGTTTTCTTCCAAATGATGATTTATTGATGCCGCTAGTAAGAATGGACTTGAAATTATTCCAAACGGTACTCTCGTAAAGCGATATGCTTCAATGTTTGTTGATGATGGTGGCTGGCTGATGTCTTTCATCCAGAGGAATCTAGTGACGTCGCGGTCTGGGGCATTGAGACTTATTTGTAAGAAAGCCTTTTCGATGTCGGCGATCACCCCAATCTTGTTAATCCTGAATCTCATCAGTAGTCCAGCAAGGTCTTCTAACATCACAGGTCCACGATG
>RDPX01000277.1:74045-91590 GCA_003991215.1 Morbakka virulenta
CTTATATTATAAAAATGTGAGTTTTTTAGAAATGCTGCATTTCAAGACAATCAAAACTTTTATTGGTGCAGAACAACTAACTTCATTTTTGGATTCAGCATCATCACCAAAGATAGCTACTGTTATACGCATTCATGGGTAACAAACCTTGTGTTTGTTACCCATTTATGTTTGTGCAGAAAAAAGATTGCTGAATCAATCCAAACTCACTCCTGCACATAAATCATGGCTTCTTCGTTCTCTTTGTATTTTCGGTGATACACATCAGATGACAGATGTTAAAAATTTGCCGCAGCCTCATTTAAAGGAGCATTTTCTTGAATTTTCGTAGTACATATCAGATGTATTTTATTTAGTCCATATTTCTAGCTGACTGTAAGCAACATCAACCTAGTATCTATGTAACAAGTTTCGCTGTTAGAAGTAGACTTTTGCCTCATATCTGACTATGCCACTTAGAAATACCGACTTAAAACCTATTTCGGATAGCAAAGAAGGCTGCTCTATTATCAAATGGAATCAATTAGTCCCATAAATAAGACATACTCATTTGAAGCAGCGTCCATTCACAAATTACCAATTACGAATGCTCGAGGTTAGTTCCAATCACCAATGCTCTATGCTCCTTGCAGTTTTCTTATTTTAATGCTTCTAATTCTGCTTTACAGCTTAAAACTAATAGAAAATCATTTAGTTGCTGTAAAGCAGCAACTTAGGTTTCTCCATAAAACACACTGGAAAAAATTATCGGGTGAAAAATTTCATGGAATTGTACTAAAATATATCCAGATATATGGCAATTATAAAATTAATCAGTATCTTTGAGAATAACCGCGTTTAACCCGATTCGTAGTTTAGCTATCCGCCACGTAAGAGATAAAGGACCAAAAAAATATATATCGAGATTTTTTAGGGCTAATATGGATTAAGTCTGACAAGTATTAACAATCATTTGAAAATAATGTAGGCATACCTCCTTTTCCGTTTTTGATTTTCTATTCCTTTCTGTACTAGTCGGTTATTCCCCCTTCAATATAAAATGTCATTTTTAACGTCAATTTAGTGTTACGCTTCAAAATAGTATACATGAAAATAAATGTCTTAATAATACTAATGAAGTGGCTAATATCTTGGAACGATAGAAAAAAATTTCCAATACAAAACCTTTGTTTTTTCCTTATAATTTTCTGTTTTTTCGCCTGTTCATCGCTAGCATCACCGTGGTTTTCCGGAAATCGATTCAGGTGGCTGCGAAAAAAATGTACCTTGATGCTCATGTTGATACCAAGAATCCCGACCTTTTCAAGCATAATGTTTACAATTTCTTTGTAGTTGTTAGCTCTATAGTTTCCAAGAAAATTCTTAACAACCTCTACAAATGATAGAGTCACAACATTTTTGATCTGGCATCAACTGTCGAATCTGGGGCTCATCAAATATACCAGCTTTTAACTTTTCATTACTTAGGCTTGGAAAACTCCTACAAATATACTAAAGTCAATCAGCATCTTTATCTAGTGCTTTAACAAATTCTTTCATAAGCCCTAGTTTTATATGCAGAGGACGAAACACAATTTTATCACGTGGTACCAATTGCTCAAGAATAACATTTTTTCCCCAACATTAAGTCGATCTCTTACTGTACTTTTTAGTCCAGTCATTTGCCTTATCTCCACTGTTCCAATAACAAACAACGAATGGGTACTTCGGTGTAACTACTTTGTTGCCCAAGACGTTCATCATCCTTAAATCTATACAACCACCCATTTGTGATCGCTATATTTGATATGCTGCAATACAATTTTTATTGCATCATACTTTTCCTTAAGGGTTGTAGAATGACCAATCAGTATTGATCCATGAACATTAGTAATGTGCAGAAGAACGCATTTCAAGCTTATTTTCGAACTGTCAAAAAATAACCTTCAATCAGCAGGAGTGTATTCTGTAACACCTAATTTAGTCAGTACACCAAGAATGTCTTTACAGAAAACAAAGTTAAGTTGATCGTCAAAAAACAACACAAATTCTTTATCACGTGTTCTATAAAAAGTGATTTTGGCACCATGCTGTAAAAGATTTCGATCTTTTAGCCATGATGCCAATACTTCAGAAGATTCTTTAGATAAACTAAGGCCCTTTATCAAGTCACTCAAACTCTGCTAATCAAATAGTACTGGTGTAGGACAGCATGCAAAGTCCTCGTCATCATCATCAGCATCAATAAGTTCTTGGTAATCATGTTACTCCTTGTCTGAATGTTCCTCAATAGAGAGATGAGGCAACTTATTAAACTCCGAAATAGGAATATCAGCACTACAAGCTACTAGTCCAGTTGCTGACGGAAAACTTTTGTAGCTCAAAGATTTTCGCTTCTTTTTATATACTTCTGTCACATTTATTGAACAGAGGTAACAGTCGTCAACATTATTTGTAGGCTCCAAACCATTGGTATCCCAAATCCCATTGACCATCTGGTTCCACTTGTCCATTGTCTCAAACGTTCTACGCATTTCTTGCAAACAACATGAGGAGCCAATGGTTTATCTTGGTCTGCTAGCTTTATTCCTTCTTCTTCTTCTTCGTTAAGTATCAAGTCTGGAACAGACATCGACGAGCATGGTGTGCCAAATCTCCCTGTTTTCCGTCTCCCTTATCAGTTCGGCTTTCGTTAATATGTTTTGCGTTGTCCATTAATTAAGACTGTAAATAAATGTTATTCTCTGTCTGCCCCTGCTTTTCTTCCCTTTTATCCTGCCACATAGGATCTCCTTTTCAAGTTCGTCCGTCCAACATACGTGTCTCAGAAATTTAAGCTGTCTCTTACGGATTGTTTTTATGAGCGATCTTCTGTAATTTGCTGTTTCCATCACCTCCTCATTTAATTCTTATCCAGCCACGATGTCTTTATCATCCTTCTTAGGCACCACATTTCAACCGCCTCTAATCTTCTTTCCGCGTCCTGGCTAAAAGTCCACCTTTCGCATCCATACATTAGTACAAACCATACATATGTCTTCAGTGCTCTGATCTTCGTATCATTTCTGATGCTCCTGTTGGTAAAGATTGTTCTCAAATTGTTGAAGGTGTTTTTTGACATTGCAATTCTGCTTTTTATTTCGGACAAACATTTTGCATCTGTTGTTATTGTGCTTCCTAGATATCGAAAACTCTCACCTGTTGTATCTTTTCACCTGAACACTCGATAGTGCAAACAGGTACTGTCGCCTGCTTTGATATCATCATACATTCTGTTTTTCAGTATTCTATTCCAGCCCTCTCTGTCTGCTTTTTTCCACCACTTCATCTAAAATGTTTTTCTTCGGAGTCGGCAATCAGTAAAGTGTTGTCAGCGTATCGAAGGTCCTTTAGGTCTTCATCCCCAACTTTGATAGCATCCATTTCGCTAATGTTAGGTAGTATCATCACACTATAGATATTAAGACGATTCAGTGATATTACACATCCCTGTCTTACACCTCGACAGATTGGTTTGTAAGCGCCGAGTCCCTGCTCGGGCCGAACTGCTGCAGGTTGTTCCCGGTAAATATTTATTAGAATTCTCATATCTTTGCCATCTATGTTGAGTTTGGAGATGATATCAAACATATCTTCATGTTTCACTTTGTAAAAGACTTTTGAGTAATCAATAAAACACAGATAGAGGTCCTTTTGTACTTCTTCTGATCTTTCCATAAGTATTCTGAGTGCGAAAATTGTATTTCGTTTATCTTTATCCGACAAAAACCCAAACTGAGTGTGTAAAATTTCTGGATGGAGCTTATTTCTCATCCTCTTCATTAACATGCGCAGACAAACTTTCGTGAGTTGACTCATTAGACTTATGTTTCTGTGTTTTACACATTCGGTATTGGTATATATAGACTTTTTCAAGTCAACTGGAAGTTTTCCAGTATTATAGGTAATGTTTAGCAATCGGGTAATTGTTTTTATTCTAAGCTCTCCCAAGGCTATTAACATTTCAATAGGTATGTTATCAGGACCGGAGGCCATATCATGTTTCTTCTTTGTCATTGCTTGCCTCCTTTCTGCTTCTAGGATTGGAGGACCGTCAATATTGTTCTTTATGGTCGGGGGAGGACCTCTTCCGTCGTGGTACAAGCTTTCAATATATTGTGACCAGCGATCATGTATCTCTTCTTTTTCCATCAAAATTTTGCCCATTTTCGATTTGATACATCCTCAACTAGCTGACTGATATTTTCCACTTGTCTCTCTGATTTTTCGATGAATAGAGCTACTGTCTTTAGTTTTATTGTCTTCGATTTCTTTGAATTGTGCATTGATTCACGTATTTTTGGCTTCGTTACATTTTCTTTTTTATCAGTTTGCACATTTTGTTGTAGGTTGTCTCATCACCTTTTGATTTTCTTCTTTCCTCCATTACGTTGAGGATTTCGGGAGCTGTCCATTTCTTATGATCTTCCTTTTTGTTTCTTGGAATATGTTCCGCAGCTGCCTCATGGATAGCTTCCTTTATTTTTCCCATATGTTTTCAGCATCTGTGATATCTTCGAGTGCTGTGAAGTTGTTTTCCACGTGTACTGCATACGGCTTTTTTCATTCCTTGATGAGATTGCAATACGTTTACCTGATACTTTGATGCTTTTGTTTTTTTCTTAAGTTTTTTAAATTTAAATCTCCTTTCTCCAATGACAGGTATTCGGTCACTTCCGCAGTCTGCGCCTAGCACTGACTTCATGATGTTATAGCGTTGCGGAATCTTTCATGTGTGCGAATAAAATCGATTTGATTTCTGACTCTTTCACTTAAGCTCTTCCATGTCCAACATTACGTGGATGGTTTTTAAACCACGTGTTCGTTACTACTAGGTTGTGTTCTTTGCACCATTCTACCAGTCATTCCCCTCTATCGTTGATTTCCCCAGTTCCAAACAATACGATTATGTTATCTACTCTGTTCTGCCCAACTTTTGCAATAAAATCACTACTACCATTACTACCTTGATGTCTTGAGATTTAAGTTGTTTCATCGCTTTTTCAATGCTTCCATAAAATACTTCAACTTCAATTGGGTCCTCACCTGCTGTTGGAGTGTAGGCTTGAACTATTCCCATATCAAATGGTTTTCCACTTAACTTAGCAATACTTAAGCTCTAGTTTACAATCCAGAATCCCTTTAAAGCAAGATAACTTTCATAATCTAAAATCAGGCCGACTCCGTTTTGATTATCATTACCTCGAGAATATAGTATTGTGAACTCATCGGATGTTATTCGACCTGAGCCTATCCATCTGATCTCCGAGAGTCCTTATATGTTTATCTTCATCCTTCTTATTTCCTGCTTTATGTTTTATAGCTTTCCCTTTTGCAATATAACTTGGACATGCCATGTTCCTATCCTTACCTGGGTTTTTCTGCTGACGCTTGATGACAGTCTGGTATCACTTGTCGCACATGACTTCCCCAACAGAGCGCGGAATTGCCAGTTTTTGGGGGCTTTCTGAGGATCTGTGCCAAAGTGTACTTTGCAGTTAGTACCTGTGTTAGGTTGCAATTAGTTCTTATAAGGGCTGTGCTCGTACTTGTCCCAGCCATTGTACTATAATTTGGTATAGTCTGCCTGCCACATTTGAAAAGCTGGCCAGCTCTTAAATATATCAAAAGGGTGCCCAATTGTTCGTCCGTCACCTGCTTGCCATGACTTCACGTAACCCTGATCGGGGGGCTCAGTGGGTACTAGACCTTACCCAAGGGCCACCCACAAGCTTTCAGCTTCAGTTTTTAAAGCTGAATTACCAGGACACAACACGTGGAAGTAGCTTTAATTGTGTGCCAGCTTTATTCCAAAAATATGCATTATACGCTTTTCGTACAAAGTCTGTTATAGACCTTCTGTTGGCTACAATTTTGTATTCATCACAGATGTAACAAAAACAATCAGGAAGATTTTTGCAGAATCTTGAAGCCATCATTTATTAAAACAATTGAAAAAATAAGACGAATCACATGAATTACCCTTCAAATCCATCATCAAAACAAAGGCACCATGATTGAAATCACTTGATCTAAATGAACTCCACACCAACAAAAATGTTGAGGCAGAAAATTGATCTGTGAAGTTATTATTTGATAATTGAATTATAATTGAATATTGTTCATGTCCCCCTGACATCATGTTCACATCACCACACAATTGATATGTGCAAACCAGCATGCCGCTGCCAAGTGGAAGTTAACACTGAATGACCATAAAAGCCACAAATTAACACTAATAAAAATACCAGACGAAAGAGGTCTTTGACCTGGCTGGCATCCAAATATTCTGAAACGTTTAACATGCGTACAGAATATATGCAAGTTGGAGAAATTTTCACGTTTGAAACCAAAAAAAAGATATGATTTTCGTAATCAGCACCCCAGAATAACCTACCAAACTTAAAAACAGTCTGTACCTTCCCGACCCGAAAAATTGTGTTGACCAGTTTTCCTTTTTCGCAAATTATACCGAGGAAGTAGATTTATTGTCAGTTACACCAAAGGCTCCCTGAAATTTTTATTATTTTTCTTCCTGCTTTGGTGAGCTTTTATCAACATGCAGAAATTGAAGGTAAAATTTTGCTGTTGGCAAGCTCTGCAAGGGTCGTCCAGGAGAAACCAAGAATAAGGCTTGCGTTAGCCGAAAAAAATTATTAAGAAATGGATCCAATTCGTGTTGTTATAATACAAATACAAAGTACAAAAAACATGGAGAAGAGAATCTAAGAAAAAGTTATTAAAATAAGTATTGATTGTCTTTTATCTAGTACCAGGTTTTAAGTTCGAGATGCCAACTACTGACATCAAACTGATGTTCATCGAAACTATGTATGTACTTTAATTCTGAATTTGAATATTTAAAAATATATATTTGTCGATCTGTATAGTTATATACATTATTATGACAATTTTTAGCAAATTGTACTTCGTATTGTAACATATAATTGTGAACATTGTGCAAAGATACCAACTTTAAGTGTAAACTACACACACACAAATTAGTATTAGTGTTGCTATTCACGAGTGCAGTTGTGCTGGTCTAAAAAGTACTATTCAAGACTTTGGAATTTACTTCATATAATATTTTATATAACTATAATATAACTATAAAGCATATTTTTATATAATATTCAAATTATTAATACTCAAAGCTTTATTTATTAATTTTTAATCATTAAGACAGTAAGTATTACATTTTTAAAAAACCATGTGTATTTTGTAAAACATTGCATGTGGAGTAGGATGGTCATTTTCTTGTGGGGTGAGTTGCGCACTGATCATTTTACCCCACTAACTTTATAATAATACTAAAATTGATTAATGTTATTTGATAAATACCAATAACTTTATTTTTAAAACTTAATAATTTAACTAATAAAACTAAATAATTTAATAATTAGGTAATAATTTTAAGAAATTAAATACCAATAACAAAGTTTATTAGTTTATTTATTAAACTTAATGTAGGTATTTAAATTATATATATTAAAATTTTGAATATTAATTATTAAATTGCATATTAAAAATAGTTTTGATATCTAAAATAATTAATTAGGTATATATTACAAAATAAAGCACACACACCTCACGTATAGTCAGACTGGTGACTATAGAAAGTGTCCCTGCTCCAATTAGAAAATAATTTATTCCAATTAGTTAATATATAAAATCTCAACTAAAAAATGTTTTTCCTTTTTTCAGGCGTTCTTCACGGGACTTCACCATGTCAATGTCAAAACGACAAGGTGGTTGGAAAAGAGCTCAGGAAGCAAAAAAGAAAAAGCAAATGGAAGAAGATCTGTTGGCGAAAACACACAAATTAACTTCATATTTTCAAGTTGAAGACAAAGATATTGGAAGCAGCAGATGGCCAATCTCGTCCTATTTGTCCTCCATCAGACACTGTCCAAAGGAAAGTTTTTAGTGATGATGACAAAAAATCTACAGCCACATCTAGTGCTGCGGAGCTTATTGCACAGCAGCGTTTATTTGGGGTAGGGTTCTAATTAAGGAAGCACGAACCATAAGAATCCACGGTCTGCAAATGAGTAAAATGATGGACAGAAGCAACAATTTTTGCACCAAAAAGAAATTTCAAAGATTCTAGCACAGGTAAACTACTTTGTGTTAAAAGGTGCACCAAGGCAAAAAAAAATCAAACTTACAGTAAATTACAGTTCCAAAATGTTATGCTGTTAACGTTTTCTGGGAGAAAACTGCATCATATTTTGATGACAGTATTCTTTGTCACCAGAAATACCTTTTCTTTGGGTTCAGAAGTAGTAGGAGTAGCAGGAAATGTTGATGCAAGTCCGGCCAGTCCAGAAAATTTTCATCCATTTAATCTCCACCATTTCAAAGGTTTACTACTTGGGTGAACAGGCGGCTTTAGCATATAGCATTCAACTTTATCACGAACAGCTGTCTTTGGGACATTATAAACCTTGTCGAACTGCCAGTTTATTCTGGATTTGTGATTTCAAAATACCTGTCTCATCTTGAAACGTTTTCTATGTGTTAGCGTCTTTCCTCAGATACTTCATGAAGTCGTGAGGTTTCTGTCGCATTTCATGTAACAGAATTTTAACCTTTTTGTGTCTTAAATTCAAGCGAGAAGAAAGGAGTGCAAAGGAGTCGGGTTTAGCGTCCCTTCAAAACAAAGTTCGAAAATATACTAAAATGCCATGCGTAAACTCGTTACATTCGGTAAAATATTGACGTTACGTGAAGACAACGTCAATATCTTCCCTTCTTTCCACCCCATACTGTTTTAACAACCCTGTCATATTTGGTAGCACACTAGAGGCACATACGTTCTGAATTGCAATTGTTGTCATTTGTGAGCACTCAGTACTACTAACAGTGCATTGATTTGGTTTCTTTAGCTTCGGCTCCAACTAAGTTGCTTCTCTTTCTCTCAAGCTACCGGTGATTGATCTCAGCAAACCTTTTGTATGCATATTTCTATTTGCAAACACGGTTAAACATATAAAATAAGCTGATTCCAGTTTGTCAGTCACTCTCCTGGTCGCTCCTGAACCTAATCCAGCATAAGGTTTGCTCTGGCAAACATTTTGAAGAAATTAACCACCTTACTAAAGCTGATTGGCAACTGTAGGGTGTAAGCAAATATCTGACCAGTCCTCATGTAAGGGTCAATCTGCTCCTTGATTGCTGGTAACGTGTCGAATGCATACGCTAGACTTGATAGTTTGTAGACCATAAGTTAAGTTTACACTTGTGTGTTATTCACTTACTTCGCTTGTATCCAAGATGGAAGATGTTATTTCTAAGTCATTGGTTATGCAATGTCCTGTTACTTTTACATAAAAATTCACCCTCTGCAAAGGTCAAGCATTAGTTTTTATTGCAATGACATCTGCTCATAAAAATTATTTTAACAGTGTTTGTATCTTTGTGATGCATACTTCGAATTCCGCCTGTAATGGTGAAATGCAAAGGAACACCATAACCGGGCTCCAGATATTTCGAGAAGCTATTAAACCTACCACCTTCGACGACGAAGTTAATCGTTTATTGCTATTTCAATTATCAATCCTGTTATTGCTTTTGTGTAATTCGGGTGTACTTTTTTCGTAGCACAAAGAAATCTGTCAAATCTGACTGATTTGAAGCATCATTGCTCTGTCGAGTGTAATTCCAGTCCCCTGCACTTAATATAATCGTTATCACTTTGTTCTAAGTGTGTCTGCACTGGACTTTGACGCCCTCTTTTCGGCATCTTGAAATTTTATTTAAAAGATTTAAGTAGAGCTTTCGAATACTGTTTCTGTTGCAAATTTTTCCTTTTTTTTGTTTGTTTTAACGCCATTTTACCCGGTAACTGGGACGCAGACACTGCCCTTCACAGGAACCTGGTTTTGGCAGTGAGGAATTTCTTGGCCGGATGCTAACCAATGGCTTTTTCTTTTGTGAAAATCAAAAGTCGCCCGCTCGGGGAATTGAAGCCGAAACAGTTGTTACTGTGCAACTGCACTAACCATTAATCCACGGCTCTTCTTTCAAATTTATCATATGATTTTGTTTGACGTGATCAATAATGTCAAGAAATCTGCAAGACATGTTTGAAGAGGTAAACGGTGTATTTTTTTACTTACTAAATATTTTTGACCTGAAATTTTCCGACATACTTTGTCACACTTTATTACAACTCCCATGAATTTGACAAAAAAGGAAGAATGATTCCTGAAAGTACAGGGTGGACCATAAGTCCGTACCCCTTACCCTCTCCTCCCAAACTCGGTCCCTAATGGGCAAATATATTGGTTCCATCAGTTACTGTTCTTTATATCCCAATCTGATTTGTGCATGAATGCAACAAGTCTAACGGATACAAGCCTGTACACAATCAAGGAGAGTGTTTTTTTCAGCGTTTGGATGCATGAAAGGGGGAGGGGGTACGGACGTATGGTCCACCCTGTACACAATTAACACAAATGAATCGTCGTTGCTTTTGTTATTGTATCATTGAGCTGTTCTGTGTTCAATCACTTGTGCCTATCTTTGCAGTCATTTTATATTATTTTCTGCTGTTGATTATTTCTCAAAGCAACGTTTGTTCAAAAGCAACCCTATGGCTGAGTGTCGGGAAAAAACAATTTCATGACAGAGAATTAGGGTGGTCCAGGAGGGATATGGGGGTTACATCAGCCCCTATTATACAACTCTTCAAAAAAAATTTCAAAAACACATTTTTATATCTTTTCAAAGGGGTTCTTGTTTCTATTGTGTTAGATGTTCATGTGAACTTAATCAACGTCACCTTGTCAGTGCCGTTGGTGCTAAATCATTGACCAAATGTTTCGTGTCCTGACATTTTCATGTGATTTTTTAAAGTTCCCCATACCTGTTTAATGAACAATTGTAGGTGAAGTTCTTGTGCAAACAGATTAATAGCCCGCTTTGTTGATATTTACTGAGTAGTGATGCCACTCGTAGGGGAATTCGCTTACGGTAGGGGAAAACAGGGCCATGTGGTGTGTAGGGGAAACCTACGGGGAAAATCATAAACTGTGGGGAAAAATTAAGATATTATTGTTATTTGTAGGGGGGAAATTTAGACGATATAATCTACCTGGATATAACACTATGTGTAACCTAATTCATACCACATATATGAATAAGATTACACATAATTCATACCACACGTATGAATTAGGGTCAGGGCGCACTGTTCCTAAAAACGCGATAAAATTGATGTATGTTGACATCTGACAGAAGGACTCCACATTGATAAGTTAAGTGGCACACTCTCATAAAATTAAATTCTTGCTAAAGGTAACGTAATGGAAAATTCGAAAGGTTCCGTTGTAGAGCCCAGAGCAACAATGTCAGACAGATCTGGCTTTAACTTATATTAACGCATAATAAACACTAACCTGTACAACAATTGAATAAGGAGGTGAGAAGAAGGAGATGGAAGTGGATTGAGAATGTACTTAAGAAGGATCAATAGGATTTCTGTGCTGTAGTCCTCGGGTGAACACCTTAAGAAAGGAGGAAAAGAGCCCACTCAAAAACAACTTGGTGAAGAGTGGTTGAAATGTCGCGGAATGGTGCTGGCTGGGGGACCTGGAACTCTGCACACCGAGCAGCCGCAGATCTATAGGAGTGGAGAAGAGATGTTTGAGCCTTGTGTGCCTCCTAGCACAGAAAGGTTTAAGGTAAGGAAGATAATGTCATGCCTGGTTTTCGCCACTAATTATCTCAGCTAACAAAAGTTGCTGACCTCCGTTATATCTTAACCATTAACATGGAGAAGACCTGGATCAGCGACATGGTACATCATACACTCTGTCGTTGGGAAGCTAATCCTGTGGCAGTCTGAAGCAGCATTTCTATCTGTGGCTATTGAGCTTCGCTTGTGCACTGAGTATTGACGTCTCGAACAGACAGATGTCTGGAACTTCTAGATCGTTGAGAACTTTTGCTTGACTTGCGTGAACAGGTGAGTAGTACCAGTTGTCAAGAGGTGATCTACCAAAATTACAAACAGGTAAGGGAATAATTGTAACTCTTCATAACTACTTTTTTGATACGAAAGGAGTGGAAAAATACTACATCCACGTTTGAAAAACCATGTAACATAAAGAATAGAAAACACAGGAAATTATGAGTTTTATTGCAAATATTGAAGATATGTCTGTAGTCGCCTTGACAAAATATCATCAACAGTATATTAGTAGAGTAGTTTCAGGAGGTTTTTTATGGTCCGAAGAAAATCTCCATCCAGCAGCCTATAGAAAAGCACAGCTTATTTATCCGCGTTACGTTACAATCAGCTGCAAGAAAAAAGCAGGGAGTCGTGCTAATTTGCTACCTGGCAAGCTAAATTTCAAATGGAAGTTAGACTAAATTATTTTGTGTATGGCGAATACAAAATCAGTCACAACTACAAATGAATTAATAATAATTTTTGAAAAAATACTTTGTTGCATTTGTTCATATAAATTATGTATGTGATTAAGACATGCGAGCATTAAATAATAATAATATATATGAAATAGCTGATATCACCGTGTTTCACTTGTAAAGATGGGTTTGTTCCCATATAGTTATGAGCATGGTCTTCGATGTTTTTTGAAATATGACAGTCGGTGTACTGAATGAAGTAAGACTGACGCTAAAAGTAGTTTTATGTTCTTAAGTGATTCAGCTGGTGACATTATGGTTACTGTCAAGGCTGGTATTTAGAATGAAAACAAGAACCGACATATTTACGTTTCTCCTGACTAATTACTACCTGACTAAAATGATAGCAGAATAAAGGGAAGAGGGACGAGTGCTGTATACTGGTATAGCCCAACCTTCGCCTTGAAATATTCTGTGACCCCTGCAATATATCTTGCTACTTTCTTACCTCTTCCATACACATCCTGTACCAGTTGAAAATATTTTCTGTCACTACTGATTTTCCTATGTAGAACCATAACCTCTCCTTCTGTAATTGATTATTTGCATTCTCAAGGTTCACAAGTACAAAATGCAGCTCTTTTTAATCTCCTCTGTAATGTTAGTCAGTCCTATTTTGATCAGCTACTTCCTGCAGGTTGTGATCATGTGACTAGCCAAATATGTTATCAAAACCACCTGGTTCAGCCGATTTTGATAAGTTATTGGATTAATCACATGATCACGATCTCCATCAAGTAATTGATTAAAAACTGGGCTGGGTGATATTTATCCTAACATTTTTTGTTAAGAACATTTAATGCCATTTTGTATCCCATGATCACGATCTGCATCAAGTAATTGATTAAAACTGGGCTGAGTGATATTTATCCTAACATTCTTTGTTGAGATCATTTAATGCCATTATATATCCCATGATCACGATCTGTATCAAGTAATTGATTAAAACTGGGCTGAGTGATATTTATCCTAACATTCTTTGTTGAGATCATTTAATGCCATTTTGTATCCCATGATCACGATCTGCATCAAGTATTGATTAAAACTGGGCTGAGTGATATTTATCATGATATTCTTTGTTGAGATCATTTAATGCCATTATATATCCCATGATCACGATCTGCATCAAGTAATTGATTAAAACTGGGCTGAGTGATATTTATCCTAACATTCTTTGTTGAGATCATTTAATGCCATTTTGTATCCCATGATCACGATCTGCATCAAGTAATTGATTAAAACTGGGCTGAGTGATATTTATCATGATATTCTTTGTTGAGATCATTTAATGCCATTATGTATCCCATGATCACGATCTGCATCAAGTAATTGATTAAAACTGGGCTGAGTGATATTTATCCTGATATTCTTTGTTGAGATCATTTAATGCCATTTTGTATCCCATGATCACGATCTGCATCAAGTAATTGATTAAAACTGGGCTGAGTGATATTTATCCTAACATTCTTTGTTGAGATCATTTAATGCCATTTTGTATCCCATGATCACGATCTGCATCAAGTAATTGATTAAAACTGGGCTGAGTGATATTTATCCTAACATTCTTTGTTGAGATCATTTAATGCCATTTTGTATCCCATGATCACGATCTGCATCAAGTAATTGATTAAAACTGGGCTGAGTGATATTTATCCTAACATTCTTTGTTGAGATCATTTAATGCCATTTTGTATCCCATGATCACGATCTGCATCAAGTAATTGATTAAAACTGGGCTGAGTGATATTTATCCTGATATTCTTTGTTGAGATCATTTAATGCCATTTTGTATCCCATTTTTGTCTTTCACAGATATCCATCTATGAAAGACCCGAAAGGAAGCAGAAGATCAGGAAAAAGTTGGACAGAAAGCTCGCAAGACACAAAAAAATGCAAGACATAGGGATCACCTCTGAAGGACAATTTGTTGAAAGGCCCTTGCTCTTGGGTTGGTCATCAGGCAAGGCACAAGCATATCGAGACCCCTGTCCTGCGTAGTTGGGCCCTGTAGCCGAAAAACCGTCCAAGGAGAGACCAGAGTTTTACACTTGATCTTAGCCAAAAGGCTGAGAAGCTAAATTACACGACTGTGCTTCTCATTTGACACGAGCACCATTGCTGTTTTGATTTTCATAAGTCAATAGTTCAAAGCTGAGCCTTGCATTTTTTGGGAGTTCATATGACCAGTTTCTGAAGAGAATTTAATTGACAGAAAATTTTAATACCTTGGATTGACTGACGTCAGAAAAAATGATCTCTTTTAGTTACCACAAATGGCTTTGTGACAACATTTTATACTTGCCAAAATATTCTTCATATTCGATAACGAAGAGCATATGAAACTTTTTATTCGATGTGCTTCCTTGGCTCTCCGACGTTGAAATCATTCTAAAATTAGAAGAAAATGATCTAGAGGATACCACAGACATGAAAAATATATCAACAACTGTTTGGGAAAAAGGTGCAGAGAACTTAGAGATACGCTACTATGAACAAAAGCTGAATTTTGCAGCAAATTTTGCAAGAACTTTTTAAAAGTGAATAATAATTAGAGATCTCTGTATCTTACTTTTCAAAACACAGAACCAAAACGGCTACATTGCTTTAAAATGGGATCAGGAGCTATTTGATAAGAGACTTCAAAATATTGAAGTCTGAAAAGACACTAATTTTAGGGTAAAAATCTTCAATTTTACGGGTTATGGGGAAACATGCAGGTTCAAGTGTACCGAGGTAAACTTGTGACAGCGATTCAGGCAGAAAAAAGGGAACCAAACAGTAGGACTCATTATTATAAATTTTGGAAAAATAACTTTATATGGTTTCGAATATTGACATTGGTTATAAATGAAGTTCACGAAAAGAAGCCAAAGATTTAACGTGGTACTGATAAAGGTAGGAGTTTACTGGTCACTTATTATGGATAATAAATAAAAAAGGGTACTGCTTGTTGAAACATTGACATAAGGTGCAGAATAATAAGAACTACAGTACCGATTAAATATCTACTAACTAAATCCAGTAAAAGACAAAGCTAAAAATAGGTGAAAATGATAAATAAGGACCCAAAAGTAAAGTAAAGCTGATTTCTCTTTTATTTACGAATTTTAACAATGTTTGATCGAATGACATTTGGTATGAGCTTCTTCCAACTTTTTCGTATCTTGGTGAAATTGTTTTTTCAATCCATTTAATAACAATCTCCACATTGTGGAATTTTTGACCAAACAGTGTAATTTGATGCCAATATTGCAACCAAGGGGTTTGTTATTTCTCAGACAATTATTTACCTGCTCAAGAAAGGGGTTTTTGTGAAATGCATCTCATTTCTTACCGAGGGGCACCAAATGGTTTGATCGCCCTCATTTCGATATGTTGGTTATTAAATGCAACAGTTACATTCATTAAATCTTAACTGGTACTGTATTATGTCAAGCCAATATAGTTCATTTTCCTCAATCTGATAAAATGTGCTCACAACATTAAGTGAATCGTTTTGAACTAAATTAATTCTTCACAACCATTCCATCGTCGTTTTGAAGAATCCTGTTTTACTTGGACAAAAGATATTCCACACCAGACTATCCGGCTTTTTTCTTGTTAAAAAAATGTCCTTTAAAACTCCATGTTGTCAAAATAAACCATGCCATTTCTATTTTAGTTAAAACACATTTTAGGTTCTCTAGATAAACCCTTTGGAACAAAACTTGACTTCTTCACAGTGAATTCTCCTTGGTCAAAGAACTTCTTTTAGTTGTCCACTAAAAAAAGCCAAAAGCCCTTTATTTTATGGCAGGTATTTGTCTTTATTATAAATCAAATCATATATGAGAACACCTTCGTCCTAATAAGTTTCTAGCAAGAAAAATCCTCATGCAATTTTTCTGTGTGTCCTCAACCACAGAAAGGCTCTGTGAGTCTGGGGATCACTCATTTGTGAGAACAGGTTATAATTTGTAAACATTGGAAAGCTAAATTTAATTCTCTTTGAGGATCATCTAATACTGTCCTTAATCGCTCAAATTTACTGTTGTTTTCACCACTATGACTCGGAATTCCTTCGTAAATGGTCTTTTTCTCTCCCAGAGTTCAGAGCCCAACTGAGTGAGCTTTTTGCCTTCACGGGAGTGGACTTCGCTGGACCGATTATATACAAGATCAAGAAATCAACCTTTGGGAAGTCGTATGTAGCCTTGTTCACGTGTGCAAGTACAAGAGCTGTGCATTTGAAGCTTTGTAAAGCTTCAGATGCACAGCTGACAGATCTTTGTAAAGATCTGTCAGCACTGGAATTCAAAAGGACGATGAAAGAGCTTGTTGCCAGAAGAGGATCTCAACAAGTAATGGTGAGTGACAATGGCGTTCGTCGCGACAAAGGAGTGGTCGAAGACATTGGTGAAAATTGAAGATCTGATGAATTTCTTAACAATCCAAAGGATCAAGTGGAAGTTCAATCTCTCTCGTGCAGCCTGGTGGGGAGGATGTTTCGAACGACTGGTGGGAATTGTGAAAAGAAGCGTCTCGAAAACAATTGGCAAGAAACTCCTTACCTTTCCTGAGCTGGAAGAAGTCCTGCTTGTTGTCGAGTGCACCATGAACAACCGACCGCTATCTTACCAGGGAGAAGAGTTTGAGCATCAAGTTATCACGCCGAACAATCTGCTGAGAGGAAAACCCCCTGGAAGATTGCCCCCCCTCCAGAATCACGTTTACTTCTGTCATCGCTTTTTCTAAGAGAATCGAAAACGGTATAATCCGTAGAATAGTATAAATTTGATCAACTTGGAATTTCACGCAGTGTAAGTTGTTACGTTATGAATGAGAGTTATCATTTTTCATATTATCATTTAAAGGCCCTGATTTAAAAAACATCTCAGACTTCTTAAGTAATTCAACTACAAAATGTGGACCAACATAATATCCTATTTACCTTATTTAGAATTTCTGTATTTATTCTTAATTCACATTCCTACACAGCCCCTGTAATCCAGATCGTAGCCCTCCTCCCAAACGAGATTGTGTATAATTGCCCCGTTTGTCACGCATTGGAAATGCAGTACTTTTTCAGCCTCGAATGTAACTTAGTCAAAAT
>RDPX01000277.1:92377-131250 GCA_003991215.1 Morbakka virulenta
AATATCCAGATATAGGCGCCGCGCCTTAATGCGGGATTATAGGGTAAGAAGGACCAATTGAATCCTCATTATTCCGCATTATGCCCCCCTACATTTCGACACATACTAATGCGGAATAATGCGGAAAAATTCTTTATAAATCATGGTAATTTTGACTAAGTTACATTCGAGGCTGAAAAAGTACTGCATTTCCAATGCGTGACAAACGGGGCAATAATACACAATCTCGTTTGGGATGAGGGCTACGATCTGGATTACAGGGGCTGTGTAGGAATGTGAATTAAGAAAAAATACAGAAATTCTAAATAAGGTAAATAGGATATTATGTTGGTCCACATTTTGTAGTTGAATTACGTAAGAGATCTGAGATGTTTTTTAAATCAGGGCCTTTAAATAATAATATGAAAAATGATAACTCTCATTCATAACATAACAACTTGCACTGCGTGAAATTCCAAGTTGATCAAATTTTTCTATTCTACGGATTATACCGTTTTCGATTCTCTTAGAAAAAGCGATGACAGAAGTAAACGTGATTCTGGGGGGCAATTCACCTGGAATCAGTCTGGTAGCAATTGCAGCGTACAAAAGGCTACCGACCAATCATTGATGAAGTGTTTTATTTACAAATTGACTGAGACAATGATTTTTACTCAGCCTAAGGTTGAGGTCGGTTGGTGTTGACACAATTTTCGCATCTTTCGCGTTTTATTTCTTTGGCAAATTCTCAATGTGTTGATCCTGATGAAGATAAATGGTGTTGTTCTCCTTATCTTGTACAAATGAAATTCCAAAACAGTAATGTAACTGCTCCATAACTTTCATTTAAAATCTATATTTAAAAACTGTCTTCATTCTATTTATCTCATGTTGGGTCTAAGTCACAACTAGAAGGTCGCCAACATAAACTGTAGAATCACTAATGGTTCGTGTATGATTTAAATACAGTGGTCTGTCTCTCACTGAGAAAATCCAATAGATGACAATAAATGTTCTGAGGACTTCATTCCAACTTCGATGGTATTGTTGTAAGTCACAAAAAAAAACCCTGGTTCAATAATTTTGCAGAACTTTGACTTTTGACCAGGTACTATATTTCTTTTTGGTAGTTCCATGTTATTTCAGCAATTATTCCTTTTAAAATTGCGGGTGGCTGCATCCATTTGATGGATCAACTAATTAATCCCAATTGCAAATACCAGCAGAATTCGAATAGTGTCAAATTTCACTACCGGAGTAAAACTCTCACAATAGTCCATTCCATGTACTTGCTCGATATCTCTTGCAACTATTTGTTCTATGTATCGACCTACAGGTCCATCACTCTGATACTTGATACAAAATACCCATTTATTTAAAAGAACCCTTCTATTCTTAGGACCCTTAAATAAGTCCGATCCCTTGTCTTCTATTTATCCTCAGTATTCTTCATCCTCTGCCCCTCTTAATTTCTTAGTTTCCTGTCGGAGTTTCCATAATTGTTATTGCGTCTTAATATATTTCCAATTCTAAAGAATAATAAATGACACTGAGGCATTTCTTCATACTTTCTCTGACTAGCTTCATGAACTGTTATTCCATTGCCATACTGTTGCTCATAGGTCCATGGCGTTTTCCTTTTTGTTAATCTCCTTTGAAGTTCCCCTTCTCTGCAGCGACTCTCCTCTCACCTTTACCAGGTAACTTTTTGGCGATTTTTTTGGTACTCTCAGCTGTCCTATCTGTAGGAAAATCCGAGTTTCTCTCATTGACATCGGTATCATTTATCTCATCCTCATATATAGTACCTTCTGCTTTAACGACTCCTTACCAAATATCCCTTCGAAGAACAGTACCTTCATCAATGATCACACCTCTTCTGATGACTGCTATTCTTTTTATTCCATTGTAGACCCTAAACCCTGTTAAATAAAAAGAGTATCCTACTAGTATACTACTATTAATAGTAAAATATTATATTAATAATACTATTTATATGACTACTAATTTTTTAGTTTTTAAATCTATTTTGCCACTTTGTTTATCTTGCACATGAGCATATGCATTGCAACTAAATATCCTCATATACCTGACTTCAGGTGTCCTGCCATACCAAATCTCATGTGGGATCACTCCACCCTCTACTACCCTAGTTGTTATTTAATTTTTAATATAAACTGTCACATTTAGTACTTCCTCCCATAAGACGTTTGAAAGTTTTGCCTGGAAAAGCATTTCTCTTGTCATTTCAACTAGAGCTGTTAAAATGCTCTGGCACACCATTTCGCTGTGTTGAATTGGGAGCTGTCCTTTGGAGCATTTTGCCTTTCTTTCTAAGTTGTCTATAAATTTTTTACCCACTCACTTTCCACCATTGCTAGCTCTAACGTATAAATATTATCTCTCGTACTTCCTAAATAATTTTTCAATTTCCATTTGTGACCTCTGCGTCAAACTCTGTAACAATCTTTATGACTTTGTTTTTCTCTTTCATGAAATACACCCAAGAGTACCTTGAGTTATCATTTTAAAAAAAATAATGAAGAAATGTGCTCCACTTGATATTTCTGTGTTCGTTGGTCCACATACGTGCTGTACACTAGATCCAGCACTTCTATGGTCTTACTGTCAAAAGACCTCTCAGCAGCTTACGACACTGTGTGGACAGGGGGACTTATGGTAAAACTGGCAAAGATAATACCATGCGGAAAAGTATTGAAACTTCTCTCAACTATGACCAGCTCAAGCCAATTTCACGTCGTACTTGGAGAAGACAAAAGCAAATAAAGGAAAATAAAAAATGGCGTTCCTCAGGGGTCAGTCATGGCTCTAACTCTATCCAATGTATATATAAATGACATGCCTGTCAGCCAATCCCTCCAACTTGGCTATGCGGATGACTGGGTATTGGTCCAGCAATCAAGCAACTGGAATATAATTGAAAAATCTCTTAGCGAAGAAACAACACAGTTTAAAAAAAGTTTTTTGACCAATGGTACTTAAAAATGAACACCACCAAATCAGTATCTACTACATTCCATCTAGATAACAGACAAGCTACAAAGACCCTAGAAATCAACGTCGACGGAAAAATCCTTCCAACTGACACAAACCCAAAGTACCCAGGTGTTATTCTTGACAGACAATTGAACTACAAAACACACCTGAACGGAACAGCAAACAAAATAGCAAAGCGCAACTGTCTCCTTAGAAAACTTGCTACCACCTCTTGGGGAGTGTCACAACAAGTACTTAGAACGTCCGCACTTGCACTCTGTTATAGTGTTGGAGAGTACTGTGCCCCAGTATGGTCAAGACGTCCTCATGCAAAAAAGATAGACGTATAACTAAGAGAATCAATGAGGATAATTACAGGATACATAAAGTCAACGCCAATACAGTGGCTCCCAACACTAAGTCACATTGCACCACCAGAGGTCAGGAGAAAAGGTGCCAATCAAAAGTTCATTATAAAATTGATGAAAACAACAGACAACACCCCTCTCAAAGACATTGTTAGTAACTTCCCAAAAACATCGAGATTAAAATCCAGAAGAGCTTTCTATCAGTCAGAAATTGAGAGCTACAACATGACAGAGGCATGGAGAGACTGGTGGTTTGCGAACACACCATCGGGAGGAGAAATTATTAAAGACCCTACTGAAAGACTACCAGGCTTTCAGAATAACACTAGAAAACAATGGNCAATACAGTGGCTCCCAACACTAAGTCACATTGCACCACCAGAGGTCAGGAGAAAAGGTGCCAATCAAAAGTTCATTATAAAATTGATGAAAACAACAGACAACACCCCTCTCAAAGACATTGTTAGTAACTTCCCAAAAACATCGAGATTAAAATCCAGAAGAGCTTTCTATCAGTCAGAAATTGAGAGCTACAACATGACAGAGGCATGGAGAGACTGGTGGTTTGCGAACACACCATCGGGAGGAGAAATTATTAAAGACCCTACTGAAAGACTACCAGGCTTTCAGAATAACACTAGAAAACAATGGGTCTCTCCACACCGACTGCTGACAGCCCATGGCAGCACATAAGCCAATATGTACAAATGGCGACTAAGAGACACTGCAGACTGTCCCCAATGCAGTGGAACCCAGGAGACTGCAAAACGCATCGTCCTCCAGTGCCCAACAACCAGACTGGAGGGAAGTTTTGGCACCGTCCTCAACTGTGATTAGGAATTCGCAACCTGGCTGAAGAGACATAATGTGGAGATGTAGCCATACGCTGCTACTACTGCTACTGTCAAAAGTTTTCGGAAATGACTTTATTGACGTCTTCACTTCAATACAAGTTTCATTAAAAAGTGTGCTTTCTTCAGTTCCTCTAATTTCAAGAAAATTCATCTCCATTATTATTGTTTGCTGCGTCCAAAATTCTCTCATAACTTTTATATATATATATATATTAGTTTTAACATCATTTTTCCCCAGGTTTTTTTTCTTTGTAAAGTTCCAAATCTCCTCGACAGCTCGGGTAATCGAACCCAGAACTCCTGGTTACTATGCAGTTGCACTAACCATTAAGCCACGGCTCCTCCTCACATCGTTTACATAACTAAGCCTTTAATGCTTCCAGTCCTCTTACCTGACTTTATTTTACAAAGCAACAGCTGTCCTGCATATGACATCTTTCACGATCTTCTTCACACTGAATATCATGGAGCCGTCTCCGAAGTTTTCCTGTTTCATCAATATTTCCGAGGGTAAATAAATGTTAACCCCCCTTTTTCAAAGTTTATTTTATTTCATTTGAGTCTTCAGGATGTACATAAAATGAATTTTCAGCCAATTTTGGCACTAACTTTGCCTCCCAACTTCGTGTTAATTCGTACTGCACGAGACCTTCTACGCCTGCATGGTATGCGAGTCAACAAACCTTATCTCTTTTGGTGAACTGAATTTCTTGCAATTTTCAAGCAAATTCTGAAGGTCATCATCATCTGACCCCAAATTACTGTGGCAAAATGACGTCAGAACTAAAATTAAAAAAAAACAAAACAACTTTTATCCCAGGTCATTTCACACGTTACCCAGATATTATAAAACAAACACCCGCCTTCTGTGTTTTCTTACGCATCAAAGTTGTAAAGACCTGACCTGGGGCTTCACTTTGCTCACCTTCTATTACATTATTGCAAAGACCTCAAATGTCCCTTTGTTCCATAAATAATGTGATTCACATGAAGAATTTGAACCGTACCTTAGTGACCCTGTGTTGAAAACTTTACTTCACGCAAAAAAAATGCTAAGTCATGATATCCTGCTGTGGCAGGTTTCCCACTCCGTTAGTTTTTCACAATCGTTCAGCAATGAAATCACGAAATAAAGCCTGGGTATTTCCTTCTTTGCCTTCTGGACTGTACCTAATACCGTAAAACTGTCAGTCAAACTCATCAAAACCAAGAGGTTCCGGGTTTGATTCCCCAAGCTGGCGAGGAGAATTTGGAACTTTACAAAGAAAAAAGCCATTGGTTGATGTCAGGAAGGGCATCCGGCTAAGAAATTCTTCACTGCCAAATCGAAGTCCCTCTGAAGGACACCGTCTTAGCCCCAGTTCCTGGGGGGAAAATGAAGTTAAAACAAACAAAAACAAACAAACAAAAAAACCTCATCAAAAGGATATTTTTAGTCCTTCGTCTTTTGTTATTTCAACTGCTGATAACTTATCGATGAAATCCATGTGTGATCTTTAACCATTGCTCCTTCTTCCATTCTTGAACAAAAGAAGGCGTTCATTAGAAATAGCTTTCTTCTTTAAGTTTTACCTTTAAAAAAATGATCCGTTGATGTTTTCCTGTCCGGTTCCCTCCATTACAAATGAGGCCAAATCGCAACAACAATGAAAAAAGTGGGGCTTCCCCACATATAAATGACGGTCGAATTAACAAGTCATTTCTCAATACTACGTTCCCAGGAGCTGCGGAAATTATTAATTGTAGTTTCGGGGACATACTTACGATCTTTAGACTACTTCAGTTTATCAATAACGGCAAACCACCAGTGAGAGTCAAACTCGTCCCCTGAAAAAGGCGCATCACGATTCGACTTTACACCCAAAAATGAACTCTTAAGACAAAAAGGCTTTTTACTTCGACGAAAAAGATCAGCAATAACTTCTGTATAATAAAGTCTAATAGATTAGCATAGAATCGAAAGGGGTGTTGGGGTGCTCGGACGGAGTACTATCCAGCAGCAGTAAACCGATCGTCATCCTCTTAATGTCAGAAACAAAAACCCCATACGGATTGGAAGGTGGAATGTACGCACACTGTATCAAGTAGGGAAACTGGTAAACGTTAAACTGGAAATGGAAATAATAAATATCAATATACTAGGTTTGTGTGAGACAAGATGGTCTGGTAAAGGATGTTTCGACATGGAAGGATATAAAGCCTACGAATTGGTAGGTAAAAGAACATACTGCTCAAGTGGATGCGTTAAAGCAAAGGATGTTTCTATAATCATGGAAAAGGAAGAACTGTTGGCCCGCTGCGCAGAATACGTTGACGAGCTGTTTAGAATTGCAAGGGAAGACAAATCATCCATTAAAAAACCCATCAATGGACCTAAAATTTTACCATATGAAGTGATCGCGGCGATCAAGAAGATGAAGGTAAACAAGGCAACAGGGCCAGACAGAATCTCCGTAGAAATGATAAAGGCTCTTGAAGGGTTTGGGATATGTAAAGTCACGGAACTACTCAACGATATATATGACAGTGGAGAAATTCCATCAGCCTTAACCAAATCTGTGTTCGTAGCTCTGCCAAAGAAACCTGGTGCTACAAAGTGCGAGCTACACAAAGTCATCAGTCTAGTAAGCCATGTAACTAAGATCCTTATGCAAGTCATAATGACAAGAGCCAGGAGAGCAATAAAGCCGGAGATAGGGAAGCAACAATTTGGCTTCATCCATGATTCAGGTACAATAAACGCTATATTCATAATGAGGATGTTATCGAAACGAGCGATAGAAATGCGGAGAGATTTATACCTGTGTTTCACTGACTACTCAAAAGCATTTGATAAAGTGAAACACAAATGCCTATTAGAGATGCTACAAGATCTAGACATAAATGGAAAAGATGTTAGAATGATAAGGAATATGTACTGGGAGCAGACTGCAGGTGAGTGAGTGCAAAACGAAGTTGGGAAATACTGTATTATTCAACGAGGAGTTATGCAAGGATGTGTCTTCTCACCAGATTTATTTAATCTTTACAGTGAGTACATTATGAGGAGTATCGAAGAGAAAGACGGCTTTGTGATAGGTTATAATATGAATAATATAAGATACGCAGACGACACAACACCTACAGCTAATACTCCAGAAAAGCTACAACTACGTAACACAGTTGGAAGGGAAACGAGATTGGGGAAGGTCAAGAACGAACTACCAAGGACGCATATCGGCATAGTTAGGAAAGAGGAGCTTTAATTGCTAAGAACCGCGAAGGATAAAAGTCTGTGGAAAACCATGATCGCCAAGGCACCTGAGGAGGAGGAGAAGGAGGAGGAGAAGCAAAAACTGAACAAGACATTTAATCCTATATCCCCTGTAAGGCACAGTCCTTTCTTTACTAACTACACCTTTGGTTGCATTTTCTTGTTCGAAGGCCTCTAGGCAAAGCCTGAAAATAGATTTGCTGGGCCCATTTCCATCTCATGACATCCTATCAGTCATTGATTACTCTTTTTAGGTGGTCATTAGTTGTGTCATACAACAGGCATCACCAGTTACTGTCCTTTCACTTCTTCACAGGACTCAATTTACACCCAAAGAATTTGCTCAGTACAATGATGTAATTAGGATCAATAAAAAAACTGTTCCCTGCTGGCCACAAGAAAATTCCCAATTGGCCACAACAAAATTCCCAACTGGAACGGTTTAATCGAATTCTTTATAACATTATTTTTTATCCAACAGCAGAAAAAAGAGCTTTACCTGATTTTCTGGAACATTACGTTGCTATCTACTCCATAGTGAAGTATAAATGTCTCTCTTTAGGGGTAATTTCTCAATAGCATTATTGAAACTAAACTTCTAGAATTTCCTTCACTACCTATTCCTCCTCTTGAAAAAAAAGCTTGAATAAAAGGCTTCGCCAGAAGAATGCAAAGACTTTTGTAGAGCCCGAAATAAAACATAACATGATGACCAAGTTTTCCTTCAGCAGGATGAGGGAGGTATGGTGTACAGTTATTAGTTATTAATTAAAGCCATCTTTGAACATGATAATACATTATATTGAAACATAGCAAGTGAAGGGAATTGTTATCGATGCACAAACTTCAATTATTGTGATTTGTTGTGTGGAGTTATGGTCTTGCTGCATTGAGAAATTTGGTTCGCCATACGCTACTGCCTTTGTTTGTGTTTTAGAGAGGGCATTACACTGTCTCTTCACAAAGTTGAAACAATACAGGCAACAGCAGTTTACCGGCGATAGACCTCAGTGCTCAATTGGGGTAGGGTGTGACGCTGGGAGGTACTCCAGTGCTGAGGAAAGTCATTATGCCTCACTAAGTAGCTAATTCCCTTCTAAAGCTTGGCTGCGGCCATCAGTTTTGCGCTTTCTTGCTACAGTCTACCTGCTACATTGGATACTTAAAAGTTAGTATGATTTCGACAAGTAGAGTGCAAAATCCCAACCAGTCAATTAGCAGCTGTAGTAAGTAAAATCCTCAAGACATTAAGCTTCATAAATGGGTCCTTGAGTGTACAAGCTATAACAGCCGGCCTGGGTGCCAACTCTCAATTTATCAGTGCTGTAAGGAAGTCGGATGTTTTAAATGGTGATTTGTTGAAGCTCGGAGATGGCATAGCTGTCCTGTGCGAAACAAGTCTAGCTGGATCAGAACCCTGAATGAAAGAATCTATCCATTGGTCCAATAACGGAAAAAAATGAGGATCACAGAAGGTATGCTGTAGCTTTGCTGTGAGAAATTCTCTACTGAAAAGTGATATTCTTGGTGAAAAAAAGGTCCAAACGCCTACTGACCCTTCTCACCCTCAGCTCCGATGGCCAAGCCACACTTAACAGTGCCTATGTTTCAGATCTATTGTCCACAGCTGAGGCAAAATATGTGTTCTACGCCAACCTCAGTAGTAAAATAAAAAATGCTTTTGGTAAAGAACACTATTTTCTTCCTAGCCAATTCAACGGAGAAGTAGGTGCAGGCCACCATCCTTGATTTTACTGCCAAGAACATTTTGGTATTGACTAAACCCATGAGAACATACAGCACCTGTTCTCACTATGCCTCTATCATAAGCTCTCTTTGCCGAATTTCTACTCTAAAACGATGCCACGATTCAAAGTATGGCGTAAGAATGCTCACGTAAGGGACTGGCATTAGATTAAAGTTTGTATTCTTCAACTGCATATACTAAAGTGATGATTGCGACATGACCCGTCACTTTTATGCTTGCACGGTTAGGTTAAAAAAAAGAGAAGATTCTCCAAACCAAACAAGTGTGGAAACCAAACAAGATACAGTATCCTAAAAAATTCAAAGTATTTGCAAAATCACTTAACGATGGCTAGATTGTAGACCAAATGAATAGCTTTACTTCTTCCAGTAAGAACAACTCCTTGCAAGTATCAAAAAACCCTTCTTCTTTGAGCTACAACATAAAGACCTCTAAGACACGTCAATGCTTCGAAGACAAGTCAGTGGTGTTGACTCCTGTTAGAGATGCAAGGTATGCTGCTTTTAATGATTGTAAGCACCCAGCAAGCAAAAAGTCCCTCCAAGTACTTGGAGCAGCTAGAAATAGAGTGCAGGAAACAATAGGAAGATGGATTAATAAATACTGGAAACATATCACTAAAAACACCCAGACTGCAGCAGCAACAAATAACATACGATGAATGAACGAAGACACAAAAAGGCTATGGGTTATATCCAAAGCAAAACGGTTCATCTCAACAAGTCCGGTGAAGATTTGATTACCAACAAAGTCAAGCGGATAGAGTCATAGACAAAACACCACACAGAGTTATACTTCAGAGAAAATTTTGTTGTCACCGCGGCTTATAGCCTTTTTATCAACCATGGAAGGACTTTGAAAATAATCGGAAGTTTGGCTTAATGATAAGCAACAACATTATACCCCCTACCAAGTCAACTTCTGTAAGACCTATCACAAAGGTATCTCTCTTCTGAGAATTGAAGAGACGTTCTAGGCCTCAGTGGTGCTATTTGTCTTTCAAAAGCTCTTGGAGAGAGTCGTTTCTTAGTCCCAATGCGTTGTTTGATCAGAAAACTTACCTTCGCCGACGGCAGCAGCAAGAGCCACTAAGCATTGGCTTCATTGACCTCACAAGGGCATTTGACGAGGTCAACAGGTAATGCATTTTCGCTCTCCTTCAAAAAATTAGATCTTTTCAACCTCTGTCCAATTTTTTGTGTTATTATCCAGATGTGATATGATGCCTCCGGAAGTCTTTGACAATAACGAGGACAACCAAGTATCTAACTCCTTTCAATTCAATTTTTTCGCTCAACAACCTAAATAGAAAATGTTTTGTACTGTTGCCCTTTGATGTTGACATTTATGTAGAATACAATTATAATGCTCTAAACTCCACTAATAATTTAATATCTTCCTCAAAATTCATGTCAAACACAGAATTCCAACCTCGAACGTTTTGCAGCTCTCAGTTAAAGCAACACCAGCCATTTCCGCGTTGTTTTCAACGGGTCGCATTTCTTCCCGTCTAAACGGCAAACTAACCTTGATCCAGTTGAAAGCCTCATTTAACTAATGCACCCCTTCCAGATTTCTCTGTCTAAACTATTAAAAATACACACCAAACCTTTTTTTTGTTTTTAACGTCATCCCCCCCCCGTCTGAGCCCCAGCAATTGGGACTCAGACGGTGCCCTTCAGAGGGACTTTTTTTTAAACTTTAATAGTTATTTTTTATCTGTAAATAATTTGATCATCTAAATAACTAGAAGCTCTTTTCACTCTTGTTGGTGGTACATTAGGGTTATCAAAAGACATTGGGATGGCGAGAGCATACTTTAGTAAAGAGTTTAAAAAAATAATTTTACAGCATCAAAGACGAGTAATTAAAATAATATAGAAGGATTTTGATGTTCTATCACGTTATATAGGAAGACATTTTGCACAAGTATTACTATCAGTCTTACTATTAATAAAATTATTTTACTTTGGCAGTGTACGAATAAACTGATTCCATTAAAACGTTCTTTATGAAAATTATACGACGCCGAGAATCCGAGAACCGTTTGCATTACACAACTGCAGACAAATACGTGTTTAGCAGACAAAGAGAAAACCAGAAGATTACGCAACAAGGATCATCCAGAGAGTATGAAATGAGTACCATTACTGAGTCTACAAGGCCTATACCCATTCTCAGTCGGGGAATCATACTGTTAATAAATCATGGGGGAGCTAAATCACCGCTAGGCGAGTATAAAGAAAGCCTCTATACACTACTCTTGCTAAAACAATCTTAGTTTAGACAATACAGGATATTACAATTGAAATCTATGTTGATTAAAGAGTTCATAAGATTCAATTGATTAGGATGGCGTAAACACTAAACCTTATCATGATATCACTTCCTGAAAACCAGGATGAAGTACATATTTCATTCATCTCTAACAGTTACTGCATGTTTTAGTCGACTTTATAAAACGTCTCATCTGAAAGCCGGATTGTAAAACAGCTCAAAATCAGCTAGCACAAATTGGTCAACTGCACCTTCCTTTCTTCTACCGTGACAGTTGGTAAATCAAATTTCATTGACAAATTCTGAAAGTTGGCACATTTTTCAGGAGAATTTTTAGTGGGTATTTGATAATAAAGATTCATAGCACTTTAATTTTTATCAGTGACTGGAAATGAGATTTTAACTTGCCTGCTTTCCTTTTCGGAAGCATTTAGAAAAAGAAATAAGTAAGACTTTGCAGTAACTTTTTAAAGAACTTTGAGCATTTTTCTTGTCCCAAAAATAGGCCATAATTTTTTTGTTTTGTAATTTTGCATATGACGTTCCAATCCTTTTTACAAGGAAAGACCTCGTGCATACAATGAAAGTTTTTAATTTTCTATAGAACCATTTGTGATCTTCAGTTTGCATTTAAATGACAAGAGGCCACTCGCATGGTACGTACGCATAAATTCTGGTTACTTTGAGCCCCTTGCCTTGTGAATGTAAGCTCACCTTTTAAGGAACCCTTTCCATGCTTTCAACAAAAATCACAAAACACTATTCAAACAGCATACAATTCCTCAATTTTTCCACAGTCGAATTCCAAAGCATCATTAGTATAGGTCTTGTTGATGCTGAAAAAAACCAGGTATCATGTGACCTTTGCACAAAATGTTACGCAAAACATTGTTCTTTTGGTATCACACGACTGTGAAAAAGTCCAACCGAGGCCCAAAAAGTTGACTTGGAAATTTTCTCTCTAACAACCATCATAAGGAATAAACTAAGTTTTGCTAATCACATATACAACGTTTTAATTTTTTGAAAAGACTATTTCCATCTAATTTCTTTTCCTTTGAAAAGTTGAGTATTGCATGTGCGACATATGACATGCTTTGGATCCGCCCCTACTATGAATCATTGAAGCTAGTGCACCAACTTTGTTCAGTGGTGGGGTATGGTTATAACTCTACTGAAGGAGTACATTCAATAAAAATAGCTTTCGACTGTGTGATAACCTCCACCTTTATCAGGAATCTTAGTCCGTATAGAAATCGAGAGGGTTTACAATCAGCAATAGTCACAGCAATGGAAATTAAACATCACATTTGAACATGAACACTTGAACATTCCCAACAGTTATCCACCAATAGTGAACCACTTGGTAAGTCGCCATGGAGTAAGTAAATTTGTATCCTCTAATAACCACTTTGTTTGCCTGTATCCACTGTGGTTAAATTGTAAATTTCCAGTATTTGCTCACAGGTAACATATTGTTTGATATTCTTTAATTTTGCATCAACAATACCTAAAGCAGTTAGACTCCTGCAGTAATTTTCATCAGGACGCTGGGATAAGGAAACATGGGGAAAAGCATCAACCATACGCAGGTCTGGCAGGCCTAGTTCTCCATCTATACTTATATTAGATTCATCAATCAAACTAGAGATAAGTTCTAATCACCGTCATATAAGAAGTTTTCCCCAAGCTTTTGCCTGTAGTTTTTGGTTATGAGATATGACATCAGGTAACCAATTTTAAACTACCAGTGAATCAGTTTTAAAAAAATACACTTTAACTTCCATAAAATATTGATATGACTCGAATCTTTTAATCAATGGTTTCTGAACACATGCTGAAAGTCGATGAACTAGCTTCACACAACACATTACCTTCCTCAACATTTTTGACATTTCACTTACCACAAACAAGGTCATTTTTTGTATTACGTAAAAGTACTTCATTTAATCGGTTTGCAACAGTGTAAGGTATGATATTATCTCCATCAATTCCATTAACAGATCTCTTTAAAGAAATACTAGTCACTTTAAGCCAATTAGCTAATGGATGAATACCAATAAGCTTTCGACGTAATGAATAGTACTCACGTTTAGAAAGAGCAACACATCCACAGTACAATAGTAAAGTTTTTCCAAACGACGTCAATATAACTCAGTACCCATTTTGTAAATATTACGCCTTAGTACTCGTGTAGATTTCTTTTCAATTTTACGCTCAGGAGCTTTAGCAATTAATCCATGGTTCCTCAAATACTCTGAACAACTTTGGTGAGTAAATCAAGTGGTCCTATGAAAACACTTTTTAAGAATAGTTCAAGCAATCATTTGGGTTACATTTAACCAAAAACATGGTCGTGTTGGGTACCATAACTTATTTGTAGTTGATTGTTTGGTGTGACCATAAAGTTCTGCCAATACACAACTGCAAATAAGGATATTTTCAATCAACAACTGAATATTTGGTCCCACTTTAACGCCAGTCTCGCAACTTAACTGAACAAACATCGCTTACTAATCTATTTCTTTAAAACTAAAAATTGATCTTACCTTAATCTTACTCGATCTTGTAACACCAAACACGGGAATCACACCCGTTGTTGCACCAAACAATAATTCGCCGTAATGAATTAAATAACTATTTGAATTCCAGTCATCCAACTTGCGATTAAATTCTTCCTTAATTTCGGAAGTCATGTAATAATTCAAAATCATGTTATGCAATGCTTTGGGTGGTTCACCTTCTTTCCACTTTCAAGACACCACCTAAGTTTACTTGACCTTTGCTGAAAAACTTGTCCTCAAAGGGTCAAAGGTCGTTCTACGGTTTGTGTATGCTGCTTTTAGACCAAGCAAAATTTCAATATTTTGATACGGCTTTTTTTACCAATAAAATCTGACACTAATCGACGAAATTTTGCCCCGATTTCTGTGAAATGTTTGTAATTCTGACAGTTGGTAACAATTAACAACTTCCAGTTGGTAGAGTTAAAAAAAATTTTTTTTGGTCTCTCACAACAATAGCAAGCATTCACTTTCAGTTTTTAAACAATTACTAGGAATGCCAAGCATTCTTCCCAAAACTGTCAATGAAATTCTTGCAGTCATATCTGAATGCACCCTTTGTCCTTTTCCCTGCAACTAAAACTGTTGCTATCTTTGCGACTCCTGTTCAAACACCAATCCCACAACTTATCCGGCCCGATACGAGTTGATATTAGACATTGCAATGAAGGTTGTAACCATCTCGAACTAAAGTTTGTCTCCTGGTCTTGGTAAGGGTGAGCAAAAAAAGAAACCCATTCTGTGTTGAACAGAATGTCATTAAAAATTTGGTTTTACCTATAAAAAGAATTTTAGTCACATTAGTAATAATACTACAGTCAACTCAAGCAAAAAAAATACATCTTTTAATTTGGTATTAATTAAATTTGAAGCCAAAAGTGGGTCAGCGATAATAAATTGAAAACCCTGAGCAGGGCATTTTTTACAATCTGATCTCCCTTACGGATGAGAAGCATTGCTTTGCATAAGCTTTTTTAATCGGAGTTTTGTTGGGATTAAGTGTTTAATGACGTACTATTGGTCATTCAATGCAATTCTTTGCTGCCCTGTTGGCCCTAATTTTCTTATCTTGTTGACGAACTAATGCCCCATCTTTCAGGCTGGGAAAACAATAAAATCAAGTGACCTTTTGTTTTAGAAATTTAATCCTCTTCTTTGCAGCATTCAACAATAGCAGATAATCCATTGGAAGTGGCAATGCGCCAAGTGCACTTTGGAGTTATTTTGACGCCAAAGTCGGAAATGAATAGTGGAGTAATTCCTTGATACCATGGTTATTTTTTGAATTTTACCTCCAACGAGTGATTTTTATCAAGTTGTTTTAAGATTGCTGATAAACTTGACTGCATCTGGATGTATTCTCCATTTGTTTTGACTGCAAGGTCGGATATTTATCAACTCGGCGAATGTTGCATGGATTCTTCAATAATTTCTCATGATTTCCAATTTTTATTCGAGTACAGAAAACAGACCTTTTTTGGAGGTATGTAAGAACCTTTTAAATCTCTTTTTTGTTAACTTTATGCAAATGTGAACGTTGTAATACGGAAGATCGTGCTGTGAAAGTGCAGATGTGCAAAAGAAAGAAAGGTAATTTCTCCGAAGTGGGTATTGATTGTTATCATTTGTCTGCGGAACACAAAGCAAACTGAGCTATCAAATTGAAATATGAAAGACAGATTCATCTCCTTCATTAACAGTACAAAGGGGCTACAAGACGTCAAATACTGACTATTTATTCTCAAGATCCTGTCCGGAACATCGGGGATCCCCGTTTGATTGAAGATTGCATTGTCTACCGTCAAATACCACTGAATTGAAGTGGTTCCCAAAGATTGAGTTGCGTCAAATGTGTATATGTATGGTGTCAACAGGTATAAAGAAAGGCATCCGTCTAACAGAAATTTCTTTTTTAAAAGAAGAGTAACGCATTTAGGGGGAGGAGGAGGGATGTTTCTCAAACAATTTCAACAACAGGTTAACACCATTCAGTACGATGTAATATGACTTGGTCAAAAATTTTAAAATCGTTTTGAATAAAACCACGGTTATTTATCTTCAAAGCATAAATATGTAAATAAATAAATAAAAAAGCAACCAAAAAAAGGTAAAATAGAGAGCATAGTGATACCCCGGGTTCCGGGATAGTTTCCCCGAGCAACTTTGGAACTTCACCAAAAAAAAAGCCATTGGTTGGCGTCAGGAAAGGCATCCGGCCAAGAAATTCCTCACTCCCAAACTGAGTCCCTACGAAGGGCACCGTCTGAGCCGGGGAAAATGACGTTAAGTCCAACAAAGAAGTGACACCCCGTATTAAACGGTGTGATAATTTGTTCAGATGTCATTTAGCGGAATAAGTTTGTGAAAGACCCCGCCCTATCTTGAATTATTTGAAAACCCGTCAACTGAAAATCATCGTTTCTTTTTGTGTTTAAACACGGGGTATTTTAAATTGTAAGGGTATTTTGAGTTTTTTTTCATGTCAACCTAGAATAATGATGGCAACATTAGGACATTTACTGGCATTAGCGTTCGAAAAAGTCATGGTCACTTTTTGTTACGATTTCTTGTCTAAAAGGCCCCAGTCCTGGACAGGTGGCCGTTTTGCAGGCTTCTCACTTTAATCAATGAATTTCATGTCACTCTTACGTATTCTCATTGAATAAATAATGTTCGTATTCAACATATTTTTGGTGTTGAGGATACCAATCAAATTTTTTTGAAAAAGTCGCCTCAGCCATTCGGATTTGATTTGTTGTCCTTAAGGAAGTAAATGAAAGAATGTTTTTTGTAATATTTCACCTGTACACTGTTCAGGTCTGTACCGTCACTTCGTTTACATTGACCGCAATGAAAACATTGCCCTCGCGATCAAGTCTGCAAGTGTGAATCGTCAAAATTATTTTTTTTATTAATTAGAGGTTGCTCAAGTTATTTGACATTACATGCAATATTATTTCGTCGTTTCCAAGACCGTTGTCATTGCCTGACATTGTGCCCTGCAGTAACACCGTATGTTGTGCCTTGGTATGTCACAGCATGCCAACTGACATCCATATACCTAAAAGTCACTGCACGTTTCTCTCCTTTAATTTGATGCTACAAACTCAGCATGGAAGGTTTAATATTTGCCCTCACAATCCCCCTTTTACTCTGGATTGGACATGTATCAAATTTTATCAAGACAACGTAAAACGTTAGTCAGAAACTGGGAATTTTAAGAACTGAAGTAAAGATCTTAGGGTTAGATGAAAAATGATAAGCTACGTTAAGTATTTTCGAGCATGCTGTCCAATTTTTCCTGAGGTCAGCATGGCTGGTGAGATAAGCAGTAAATGATGACATATTTTTCAGGAAATGTGGTGGAGATCACGTTTTATCGATCGTAGATTTGAGTTTTGGATACCAGACACGGGTTCCTTTCTCCTTTCCTCCTTTACCCAAAGAGACACATGTAACCTCAGATAATATGGCCGTAAACAAATAACTAGGTCATACATATAATCATAAACAAAATGGGGTTTTCTTTTATTTTTACCAAAATAATCTTTAACCGTATTCGTTAAATCCATTTTATCTTTGCTAAATTCGCACTGTCAGCACATAACCTGATCACGTGATCATTAGACAGATCTTGGACAGGTTTACCAATTTTAAGTGCACTTAAAGATTGCTCCGCACAGTAATAATAGTAGTGTCAAGGCAAACAGGAAAAGCTTGGTTGGAATGCAAATGGCTGAAAACACTATGTAGTACCTATTACATCATTGATACATTTCATTGCAGTAATTTTAGGAGGTATGAATCAGGTCGTGCGAAAAGTTGATTGCTGAAGTTTTCATTGCTACTATTGATTGGTTTGATGTTTGTGACATTTTGCTCAAGATACCCGCATTCTTATTTCATGATATTCGTGAGAGGTGGTTGAAACAGGTTTAGTCAAAGCCCATATTCTCCTGGTAATTCAGTGGTCTTCAACCTGGACGGTACCGCCCACTAGTGGGCCATTTCAGATTTCGGGTGGGCATATAAAAAATATACAAAATGTGTAATCTCACATATGTAAGTGGTTGTACCTTTTCTTATAGAAGTTTTAAGAAAATTGTTTTGCATGTGGTATGCAAAACAATTTCATAATTTCATTATTAAAAAATCTTCGCGGTGCCTCTCTCCTCTCAAGCGTTACTATGACAACACAACGCTACGACATCCGATCCTGCGGAGACAAATTCTTCAAAATGACGTCATCGAAAGCGTATTTTACGCCCATGTCTCAAAAGTATAAATATGTTCGTGGCTATTTCACAGAGCATTTGAAGTTCAGTTTCATTGAATCTACTACAAACAAGCAACTTCCATTGTGTTTACTGTACCATAAGACCTTTTCAAACGAATCGATGAAGCCAAGTTGATTGCGAAAACATCTTGTTAAAATTTCATTAATACATCGACTGCCAGTCGATGTATTAATGAAATGGCAGCAAATGCTGAAGGTAAACTTGTAGCTATTCTCCAAAACACTTTATTCTCAATACAGTTGGATGAGTATACCATTGTACATATTAATGCGATATTGATGGCATATGTACGGTACTTTGATGAAGACAAAACTTTACAAGAAAAAATGTTATTTACTTCAAATCTTATTGCAGATACAAAAGGGTTGTAAATAATTGCTGCTGTGTGAGATCGTACTTAGAGAAAAATGATATCCCCTTGCACAATATTGTTGCATGTGTTACCGATGAAGCCCAATCAATGATGGGCNTTTCAAGACCTTTATCAAAGATTCACAAGTCGTTCTACAATAACTGCATTATTTAAAAAACAAAATCCAAATCTTCAAGATGGTTTAACGGCAGCCTACCACTAAATTAATTGTAAAGTATGGTAAAAGCCGTAACATTGGAGAAAGGTTAATAAGACCTTCTATTAGAAATTTTATCTCGACAGAAATGCATCAGGATCCAACCGAGATTATAAAAGCATTACTTCTCAGTGATACTTCTGCCAGTCGATGTATTAATGAAATGGCAGCAAATGCTGAAGGTAAACTTGTAGCTATTCTCCAAAACACTTTATTCTCAATACAGTTGGATAAGTATACCATTGTACATATTAATGCGATATTGATGGCATATGTACGGTACTTTGATGAAGACAAAACTTTACAAGAAAAAATGTTATTTACTTCAAATCTTATTGCAGATACAAAAGGGTTGTAAATAATTGTTGCTGTGTGAGATCGTACTTAGAGAAAAATGATATCCCCTTGCACAATATTGTTGCATGTGTTACCGATGAAGCCCAATCAATGATGAGCCGATATCGTGGTTTTGTTGCTTTTTTGAAGGAGGAAGTGCCAAATGTCCTATGTATTCATTGTGTGATACACAGGCAACATCTTGTGGGAAAAAATTTGAGTATCCTATTTAGTGGAATCAGGCATCAGTGCTGTCAACAATATCATCAATAAACAAAAGAGGACACATGTTGACAGCAGTGTTTATTATATTTTTGTTTTAACAACTGAATTGTATCATCCTCTATTAAGATCGAAATAATAATAACAAAGTTCATGTCCAGCATGACAGCCCGCACAGGGAGATGGTATTCACCTACCAGACAAGAAAACTTAACCCCGGCTACCGAACAGTAGCTTTAGAGGTTAAGCACCTTCCTCAGTATGTTGGTGGTTCCAATGATGGTAGATGTTTGGAGTCCACCCAAGACATCAGGGATGCCAAACTCTTTCAAACTGCGCTCCAACCGCTTCGTCACCACTCCTAAGCTTCCCACCACGACGATTGGGACAACGCTGGTACATACGCTATGTTACTTCCGGATTTGTTGGGCCAAGTGAGAATACTTTGTGGCCTTTTCTTCTTCCTTAGCTGTCACTTTTCGATCGGAAGGCACAGCAAAATCTACAACCAGCCATCTCTTTTCAGTAATAATAATAATAATAATAATAATAATAATAATAATAATAATAATAATAATAATAATAATAATAATAATAAAGAAATCGCCCGAGAATCAATGACAAGAGAGATCTACGCTTGCTTTTGACAAAAATAGAACCAGATATTCAATATCTAGTCTCACACCAGCTCAAGGATCCCATAAAACCATATTAATCCGTGTGGGTTGTAGGTAACAGTGAATAAAATGCCCTGTTCATGCTTTTTGTGCTTTTCTCACATTTTATGGTTTCCAAATTTTTATTTCTGTGGCTTGATATTTAGTTTCATATGTCAAATTGAATATAGTTTAGTATGCTAAAAACATAGCTTAAGATACGAGTTTAAAACAAGGCAATTCTATAAAATTGTTTATTGAATACTTCATTTATTAAATGTATGGGTATATTCTGTAAAGAGCTTTTTACTTTGTATTGATAATTACAATATATGTCACTAATCGTACAGCAAGTTTATAATGAAGGAGTTTTAATCAGTTACATTGTTTTCCCTATCATATGTATTTATTTTCGGGATTAATGTGTATCAACTATGGGGGACTTTTTTGATCAAATGCCATTAGGCGGTGAGAAATCTTATTTTTCCAGAACTTACAAAAATGGGCGATACGTGGAAAAGGGTTGAAGACCACTGTGGTAATCCAACGCCTAATATAGTCTCTGGAGTAAAACTTGGACATTTATTACGATGTTGTTCGTAGGCACTTCCTAAAGGAGTCTTCGCTTGCAAGTCCACTTTGTAAGCATAATTTTTAACTACCGTCTGTCTAAACACCGTTTGAGTATCTTCTATTTGCTTCTTGAAAAACATTTACTGAAATTTACATGACACTCGAAAAAAGTCATCCGCATCGTCCATTTTTACAAAATGCAAGTGCCCCTTTGAATCCGGAGAGCGCAATTTGTTTTGGAATTTTTGTCAAAGCAACGTATGAAAATGGACGGTGATATGGTCATCCTTTTGCTATTCTTTAACTTTTTTCTAATGCGATAATAATTTACTTTTATTATTAGCCAATAAATATTCTTTTAAAGGGAGCCTGAATGAAAGCCGAATTTTAGTAATAAGGGGCAAACCTGTATTAGTGTTGCTAAAATGATATCTAAAAATATATTAACTGTATATGGTGACTAGCCTATAGCAATTCCATTGCAGAGCACTGACATTGCTTTTTTTGAGTTAAGACAAAGATTATTATTTAAAAACAAACTCCATAGTGATATACTTGCAATTGCGCCCCAAACCAGAAAAATTTCTGTTCCGCAGCAAGCGCAATATACATTCTTTTTATGTAAGCTCACATATGGTATCAACACATTTTGTATTAGGATTAACGAATGCTGTTTTTTCTGGTTTTCTGAGAGCTTTTGGTGATGCGATTGAAGACCCAAATTTTACTTTTAGCTGCACCGAATATTAACGGTTGCTAATATCACTAGTTTTTCTTTGTAATGCAATATCCTGAATTTAACAAAGTACTTTGAGATTCAATTCAACAAAGTGCTCTGCTTCTGGACTTCAGCACATTAAGTTGTTCTCAATCTTCTGTCACCAAAAAAGTGCTATGGTACACCATTTCTGATGGTTGAAAAGAAATTTGGAGCCCAGATATTTCTTAAAGACAGGTTTTAAAAGAATATTCTGTATGTGCCATGTTGGAATCACCTACTTGACTTCGATCGGCCCCTTTGATACATCCACCAAGCCTAGTAAAAATACCTAATACATGTATAAGACAAAAAGGGTTGAATGTTAGTGTAAGCTAATAATTTCAGTCTTAAAAGAGAGACATTTTTACATATTTAACACCAAAAATTGTAATGAAAAGTATGAGATCGAGGCAAAGGTTATTATGTATTTATATACTTAAAATGGCAGTGTGTAAGGACAAAAGTAAAATGAGACCATATTATATATTTTAAAATTATATCCCCCATGGACAACCGGTAAGGCTATGGATTATTAACGTTAAGGGCTATGGATTATTTTTGGATAAACCTAATGAAAAAATTGCTATTTGATGCATTATACACCATAATACATTGGCTTGGAGTTGCCGTGGGGTTTTTTGTGGGAAAACACCGTCAATCTCCAGTTTGTAAATAAAGCAAATTTACTGCGAAATGTTCCCCACTTTTCAAAACAAAACTATGCATTTGTAGAAAGCTCAGTACTATTGTACATGTTGCTATCCGTTACACCAGTCTTCAATGACACCAATAATGGTTATATTTTCCCCGTTGTACAGACGTTAACGTACATGGACATCCAAGAAAATTGTGAAAATAATATTATATAGATTGAGAGGATTCGAAATTTTGGGAAAGTAAAAAATATGTCAACCCTAGGTCCCTGGCGTATGTTATGATCAGTTGATTTGATAATGGAAGGGAATTCTTCGTTTTCTGGGAGGCCGAGTCCCTTGTGCGTTATTAAAATGATATGCCAAACTAAAGAGACCTGGGAAAGAGCGGTGCACTCACATGGAACGTATCTTTCTCAAAAATGATCTGGTTGAGAACGAGTACCATAACTCGGTTTGTAGAGCACTGTCGGAATATTTCCCACCTTTCATTTGGCATCTCGATCGCAAATGTAAGTGGCAAAAGGAGTTTATGGCAAATGCGCAATGTTGATTGTGAAAGTTTGAGGATTGAATGGTTGTGGTATGGCGGAGACCATGTTTCAGTTATTCCAACAGCAGAACATTGGCAGCAAAAGAAATAAAAAAATAATTAAAGAGGTCACAGAAATCGAAAGTCATATCACATCAGTGGTAAACATTAAAATCATAACACTTCACCAGTATCGATTTTTAACATGCTCGAACTGATGATGTAAGGAGGTCCTCAAAATGTTGGCATTTCCTTTTTATTAAGTGTTATGAAGGAGTCACTTGATGTCAGCATAAATGGTTTTTGTGTAAAATGTGATTTTTTGTTACACTGTTGAAAATGCTACGTAAAGGATAAGAAAGGCGTGAACCAAATTAGTACTGGCTTTCTAACTTCTACAGGCAACGGCAGCTTTTTTTGTACATATAGATATGATAAAGAGTGTCCTCAGACTGTCATTCCAACAACTAAGTAACATTTAACACCAAAAAAATGTACAATATCAGTTTCATGTCCTCAAACCTAACATACATGTTTTTCTGACTGCATTATTTTAGTTAATGTTGGAGATAAACATATGCTTCACAGATAGTAGCTGCTACAGTCCCTTATTTCAATGGAAAAATGCATGTTACAGGAAATCAGCATTGAAATAAAACGGACCATAATATTCAAAACATTAAGAGGTCCGTGTTTAAGAAAACTCAGTCAAACAGACTGACAAGGGTGGAAATGGAACAGGATAATTTTTCGGATAGCGAAAATATACAATACGGAGACAAGTATTTGTATTATTTCAACAGTTGCCCTCGTACAATTATCAATATTTTAAAAGGGTTAAGAAGTTGGACATGAGTGTGATGCAAAAGGAATCAGGTTTATTTTTAAGTGGGCTTGAAATAGAGATTAATTTTAGTTAGGAGAGTACTAAAAAATAACCAGAAAGGGCTGGTATAAACACACATTAATAAAGAATATAAGTACGTTCCATCCTCTCCATATATATTTATATATATATTATTCCCAGGATGTAAAATCTGTAACCATTCACCTCCCGCACGATCTGTGCCGCTGTTCCACGCCTGTACCAAGATCTTACATTCCAATGTCCGATTTTAATGGGTTTTTAGAGGTTAGCAAAGGATCCCATCGGATCCTGAGCTTCCCGAAGGCATTGTCCCAATGCCATCGTTGGCGATCTCCCCTGCTCCCTGATATTCGTGAGTAATGATATTTGACGTTTTTGTAAGATGGCTCTTTAAGCACGAGCAAGTATTTCCGCCCTTCTACATCTTTGTATTTTCCTTGTTCTTGTTAATTGGACGATTTATCTTTTCGTTTTAGAAGATTTACATAATAATAGACTAGTCTTTAATACATGCTCTGTACGCGTGCGCTATTGTGCAATAGAACAATAAGTTGGTCAATTCTGAACTGAGTTGAATGTAAACCTAATGGGCACCCATCCATTTATTAATTGAAGTTCAGTGTTTTTTTAATAGACACTTCTTTGCTCAGTAATGTTCAGTTATTTGTATAGACACTTTTTTGCTCAGTAATAAAATAAAATACATTTAGACTGAAGGTTTTTCAGTCTTGTTTTACACGAGTGCGTTGCCCTTTGATTTATAATTAGCTAAGAGAAGTTTTTTAAAGTATCCGCATCTGCAACAGTTCCCCTGCAACAGTTCCACTTTATTAATGTAATTAAGAATCTCGAATATTTCTTTTAAACAAAGGTTGCACTTGTTAAATTTGTTTGAACAGGGCTGCGTGTGAATTATTACCGACCATTTCAGGGTGGGGCTGATGTTCTTTTCTTTCAGGCCTCATACGTACGATGAAAGGGTTGTGCTGTTTCTGTACTTTTTGTTTCTTAGCGATTGCTTATGTCCGTTATATCGTGACAAGATATAACGGACATTAACGTATCTTGTTCACTACGGTTACATTCAAATATTATACTAATATTACACTATTATTCCTATATTATTGAGCATTGTCCATACCTAATAATCATATCGATACTGGTATTTATATAAATTTACAAGCTTCTATCGTGTTGTAAGTTTTAAAAATTATTTGTAGCTGCTCGGAGGAAAAAATTAAGTTTGTTGAATGTTTCAATTTCCATCTTGGTCACCAATACACAACCCAGTTACATAGAGCCCTTATATAGTTTGTTAGATTATTACAATGAAAATCTTTAAACATTACAACCAGAATAGACTAAATAGCATATGTAATTGCAAGATTAGGAATGTACAGTGTGTCGTGTTGCATAGGAGTGTTGAGAATATGATTCAAGTTGTACATAGACACACAAAAGAGCAAAATGCTATAGGAGCTTACAATGCAGTCTATAGACAGTACAATCTGAATACATTTGATATCACATATAATAGCAATTAACAGATCATACAGGTTATTGTGTAACAAAAGAGGCGCTGAAAGAGATGAGACCATATATCCCATCGGAGCTGAAGCAAATCCATAAAATATAGCAATATAAACAATGGAAACAAGTAAAACGAAATAAGATAATAAACTAGAGGTAATTAGAACGCAATAAATGAAAGTAAACTGCATGATTATAATGAAAGTAAGTGTAAAGGTAATAATAGCTCCCAAAAAGTTATTCGTGTAATCAAAGTAAATAATGGGAAACAAAGGATCATATACGGGATAAAGAGGAATTGAGGAATACATAAGAAACCAAACAACTAAACTACAAAATATAATTATTCGGTAACTTGCTTAACATTTAGACCCATGGGGGTTCAAGTGACCATCTTTTGTCGCAAGAAACTCTTACTTGCCCTTACTCTTATAATTGTCACTAGAAACGAAAACTACCACTATCATAAAAGATTTACATAAACATACACATACCATATATATTTACTTATTTTATTTATTTATCGATGTTTTTAAAGGCTAAATAATTTTTTTGATTTTGTAAACATTTGTCCGGTTGATTTTTTACTATCTTTTAAAAATGGAACAAGAATAGACTTATTTCCCTCCTTAATTTTTATTTGTTTGAATGCACAAGGTATTATTCATCGTTTTAAGGATTCAAATTTAATCCTACTGAGCTGCTTAGCTACCAAAAGTGACACACATTTTGGTATCAACTAACCAGCATTGCTTTAATACCAGTGTACTGTATTAATTTGTTGTACTTCTTTGAATTGGACCAAACCCTACAAATATTTAACTAGGTCTCATCGTACCATATTTTACCCATATCAATCCAGAGGAAACCCTCGGGACCACTCATTGTTAAGTTTTAAATTAGTTTTTAAAATTTCTCTTGTTTTGAAAGACACTCATATCGTGCGGAGATAACATTCTTTTACCAATGATGCTGTTTTAAAATTTTGCAGTCGTATTTTAATGTGTGGGGATATTTAGTCACGTTATAACTATCTATCTATTTGTCCATTCTATCGACGTTGACGATCATGGGTCCCCCAAATGTCTCTGCCCTTTATATGTTTGATGATTTCACTGCCTGACCAAGATTGACCAATTCTTCTCCTCTTGCTACCCATATAGCCTTGTCGCTGCCTGCCACGGGCTCTTTTCCCCTCAATCTTTCCTGTACTAACTAAATTTTCAAGCTTTTCTTTTCTATGTATATGACCAAAAAAAGACATTTGCCGCTTTGTAATCACGTTGACTAGACTTCTATGCGCTCCAGCCCTGTCTGAAACAATTTCTTTGCTTTGCCTATCTAACCATGATAGGCAAAGCAATTAAATTGTTTTAGACAGGGGTGGAACACATAGAAGTCTAATAGCTACAATTATAACTACAATTAGTTAATTCCTAATTCAGGATTTTATTTGTAAATTTAAACACAAATGTGATGTATCATTCTTCGTGGTAGGACTGAGCAATTTTATTTGCAAACTTAAACACAAATGTGATGCATGATTCTTGGTGGCAAGACTGAGTAATTTTATGTAAAACAAGCTTAATTTCTCACCTACCCGTGCATCTCTATTCCCCAGCACAGCTATTAGTTATTTCTAATTGAACTGGTTGTTTGAATTTTCCCAAGACTCTTTGCTCTTGATGGGTTTTTTTCGTTCAGAGAAAACCATATAAAATACTGTTTACCAAGATTTGAGGGCAAATAGGGCCCCACTGTTTGGTCCCCACTATTGTTTTCCCCGGACTACTCTTTGTACGTTTAAACCGTTTCACTTTGACAGTTAATGCGTTGAAAAATATCAATCAGCTAATAATAGGTACTTAATCAGGAAATTGTAAAGCAGTTTGATCAGATTGTATGTAGTTAACCATGATCAGCCGGTCGATTGCAAGGGAAATTAACATCATTGTTGTTGCGAATGACATGATGCCCAAGAAAAGTCTCGAAATCTTAAGTTTTTTGGACAAAGATATCCAAAGAGTTAAAAGTATTTTCAAATTAGTCAGGGTAGGTCACAAGGACAATACTTCATCTTCTTTCTGAAAAAAGTTTGTTTTTTTCTGATTCTTCTGATTGAAATGGGGTTTTTTATGAAGCCTGATTGCAATTATAAAAAAAACAAAAAAAAAACAACGTTGAGCAAGAGAGAAAATTTTAAGCAAAGCTGCTTAATAGGATCCGTGGAGATTTTGTGACCATACTTGTGGGTTTCAGTTCACATCACACTTAAAGAATTGTGCTCATATCATACTATCTCTATGGTGCCTATCAGTCACAGCCGTAAACATTGATATATTTAGCCAAATCGGAATTTTTTTTACCTCTCTGCAAGAAATAATAGATCGTCAACAAACAAGTAATACAATGCACTTTAAAGATGTTGTTGAAATGGGTAGATTGGGACAGTGGGAGTTGAGCTTCGAAGAAATGTATTTGGAGTGGGCAGTGCTGAAAAAATCAGGTAAAATAGGCGCAAGAGTATTTTTGAAAAGACACGAAAGTGTGTGGGGGGGTGGGGGGTAAATGCGGTTTTATTGATATACAAACATTCAAACAATAGACTGGAAAACAAAATCGTATGTATGTCAAATGGAGAGTTTACGTGGAGTTTGAATACGAAGAATAATAAACCATTTAAAGGAGACTGCATATCAACTCCATGAAATTCGAAAAGATTTTTGAAAAGCAACTTTGTAATGTTGTGAATCATGGGCACAGTTTTATGCATGTGCACAGTTTTATGCATGTACCCAGTTTTATGCATGTACCCAGTTTTGCACATGTGCACAGTTTTAGTCATGTGCACAATTTTCTGCATGTGCACAATTTTCTGCATGTGCATAGTTTTATGCATGATGCTACAGCAGTTGGTAAACAGACTAATACGTTCAAGTGAGCAGACAATTACTTGGGCAAGATTTCTGAGAAAAAAAGAACAAAAGGCAATTGTTAACTTCAGAAAGCTTGCCATCGATTCTTAAAAGAACAGTAAAACCCTTCCTCTGCATTTCGATCATTGGTTATTAGCTCTTTTTCAGTTGAGCATACGTAAAACAAATAAATTGATTAAAAGAGGGCAGACTGACTGAAGACATGATTCCGTTTGAGCTGCTTTTGAGTGGATTTACTTTCAAAGATCCTTTCCGTCTATTCAGAATTGTTTTTTGTCAGCACTAAGCTTCAACTGTAAAAGTTAATTGGTAAAATACCAAACGCAAATTAGTTTATAGGATCAGGTTTACTGGATTATGTAAGACTGTTAAAAGAAATATGCATCTTAACTTACTATATAAAACTTGTAGAGAAAAAGTAAGCTACGAACATGACTGAAATTGGCATGCCTCGACCAATTTTGAAGTACATTTTGTTATAATGAACGTAGTCACATTAATACTCTAAAGTCCCGAATAAACGAGGGAGAGGAAATAAACATACAGGGGTGGAGTTAGAGCTAAAATAAATAAACATACAGGAGATAATAAACGTATAGCCAGGAATTCAAAGCTAACATTAATAAACGTACAGGGGGAAAATGAAGCAAATTCATTCAGTTTTGATGATGCGAACAATATTTTAGAAGAAAGCCATTGGTTGGCGTCAGGAAGGGCATCCGGCCAAAAAATTCCTCACTGCCAAATCAAAGTCCCCAAATCAAGGTTTCAAAACAAAGTTTATAGTAAGTTAATGTGAGCAAATAGTTAACAGAATAATTGTTCATGGTGTACCTCTGTAGAGTGAGAGGACATCGAAAATTCTCAGCTGGTTCGAGTTCGATTCATTCGTTATATTCGATTCATTGTCAAGATCGGGTTTGTCTGACGAGTCCATCGTAGTTGCAGCTTCGTTGCTTTCGTTTTCTTCTTATGATGTGATACTAGTTATTTTGAGATTGTGATTCCTATGAGTCCTCTTTTTCAGACTAATTCTACCTATATTGCAGGCTTGTTTTAATCTTGACTGCTGTGTAAAGATTGGTGAAATTTTAGATGTATTGATAATGTCCATTATCCTATGAAGAAAAATTGTATCCTTGATATCACTATCTAGGCCATGGTACCTCAAGAAAGGGTTAGGGAGGTCATTCTCAACAACTTCATCAATCAAATTGTCATAATTAATGACTCAATGCCAGAAGAACGAAGGAAAAAGTAATTTTTATACAATGTTAACAGGAAAGCCCATAACCTCTACTCTACCATCGTCACGATGCCCAAACATAATTTACACTGTTTAAGACGCTTTAAAACAATATCAAAATAGTGAATGAAATTGATGCAAAGGCAGGAAAAGAAAAGGTAAGTAAATATTTCATGATTTCACATACCTCCACAGCAACAGCTTTCTTCCACCACCAGCTTGACGAAACTTCCTTTTCTTGTTAGCTGGCTCAATAATGCTACTTTCCTTATAAATTCGTCTTGCTACCTGAATAGCTCTTTTGAATCCTGGATGTTCGTATGGTGTTTTCTTTAGCGATGGATACATTTCTCTAACTGCCTTTGATAAAAACCCAGAAGGCAAGTTGGAATTAGTTAACTTTTTCTTGTTTGAATTATACGCCTGAACATTTTCATGGTTATCGTACTCTTCTTTGTATTTAATACAAAGCTTTGCTAATTTTTCTTTTTCATCAACTGAGTACTTTCTTTTCTTCTTTTCCATCGCGCATTCCTTTCATGACGAACTCTATAAACATTTGATTTTGGTTTGTATTTTCTCGCGTGTGTTTCAAATATTCGATCGTCAATAAAAGCATTCGATTGTTATGAAAACGTTCGATTGTCATGTAAACGTTAGAATATATAAAAGTTCGAAACATAATTAAAGGTCTATTTACACTATACATCGGCAGAAAATTCTTGGAAAATATGGTCAGAATTAATAATCGTACAGGGGAGAAAAATTACTCAAAATAAATAAACGTACAGGACCTAATGAGGAAAGTACAGTGGGGATTTGGGGAAGAGAATAATAAAAATAAAGTCCCAAATAAACGTACATGTACGTTTATTTGGGACTTTAGAGTTGATAGCAAGTGGATTTGTGATCATCAGGAAAACTACTGTTGTGTTCCTATTGTGAAGGTATCTTAATATCCGATGTGGTATTACAGTAATCTAGATTTTTTGCACTTGGAAGATCAGATTGGTAGCTTGAAGCAAAGTCTAGTTATGCGCTGCAGACTATAAATGTTATCACGGCATATTATCAAGTATTTTCATGACGCGAAGTGATCTTAGAATGGCCTTGACATCATATACGTAAATTCGATGTGCAGTAAATATTTCAGAGGATACGGTTACAATTTAGAGCTTCCAAATATAGCACAAGTTTTTCGTAGTCACTGGTGACATCGTTGGTTTCTCTTGATTAATGATGATACACAATCATCGTTCAGAGGCTGAAATAGCATACAATGTTCATGAAATTTGATTACATCAGACACTGCACCATAGAGCACATCTCAATACCACCTCCTGACCAGCCTGAACATAGTGATCAGGTTTATCGATCGGAAATTTAGGGGACAAAAAGCTTGCGGGTCATTCACATATATATGTAAATATATATGATAATAGACGAAGCATCAGAATCAGTTAGCTGCCAAAGGTGTGTACGAACAATGAAGTACGAACTCTTACTTGCATTGCACACTTTCACCATATCGTCACTCACGTTACAAAGGGCCATACTAGTTTCAGCTATGGGCAGTGAGCATTCATTTCATTGGTTTCACACCAATGTTTTACACAGGGGCATGTGTCTGTAACCAGAAATGCCCCTGTTTGTGGACGCTTATGAAGTGGGAAGTGATGAGTTAGAATTTTTGTTTACAAATACAGAAAAGTAATCGATGAAGGGTAGAATAAAATGGCAGGTATAAAAGATTTATTCCCACGTTACCTTAATCTTTGTCACTGAGATTGCCAGCTTCCATCTATTCACCCTTACCAGAGCAAATTCATTCTTTCCTTTTTCCATTCAGACCATTTTTGAGTGGTTTATTTCTGTAGGCGTTGAGGAAATGAAGCCCTAGGTTTACTCCAGCACCATTGTATTTGCGATATATGTTAAGGTATCTGAAAGCCGTTAACTTCGCTGTCATTATTCAACCTGTTTTGAATTACCGTAATTATCCTAATTTAGTGCGCCCCCTAATTTAGTGCGCACAATTTAGTGCGCACTTTGTAATTTTCTGGGGAAAATATTACTCGAATTGCGTGAGAATTTATTTTATTCTTTAGCGAAAGTTTGTAGTATAGAAATAATACTCTAAAGCAAAACTATCTTGGTTTATTGTTGATTCTTCTGTACTCCTCAACGAGAGGGTTCAGTTTTTCCTTCATCACATCCGTCATTTTTTTTGTTTGTATTGCTGATAGTCATTCTAGCAGGAATCTGAAGCCTACCTTAATCTAAATCTTTTGAGTATTTTTGAACTCCAGTAATTTCTCACTTTAAGTGTCCACCATGCTTAAGGGAAAAGTATGTCAGTTTGGACATAAACTTGGGAATATGACCAACCTTGACTGAATCATCATTCACTGAGGCAATAGCAAATTTGTCGTGTATCAATGACTGTGGATCATCTTTATGTTTAGCCATTAAAACTGAGCCAACGGGTGCTTCCCAGAACGATCTAAAAATATGATAACCTCGAACGCAACATTCAACGGTAAAGGAAAATACTTTCTCGGTAATAACTTCTATTTCAAGTAAATAAGTAAGAGCCAATGACACATTTTGTGAGTACTTTCGCCTTCATGGCATCATCAGACAATCATTCTACAAAATATAAAATATAACAAAGGTCATATACTATCTAAACTACATAACAAAAATAACAATACAGATAACATTAAAAAGTGATAAGTAGACACTGACTACAACTTAATTGTTAGTGTCCTGCTTCTGTATTCGTCTTTGGTGTTAATTGGAGGGTTCAGTTCCCTGATCCACAAAGCTTCTGGAGTCATCAAATGGTATTCCCCTCTAGGTGTGGATGTTAAGTATTCTACATTATCCTCACTCAATGTGGTACCACACTGTTCCAAATGATTTCTCATAGGTCCCTGGTTTCCAACATGTTCACGAAGGCGAGAGAGCATATGTCGAGTGGTTTGTCCGACATAGCATGCATCACAGCATGGACAATTCAACTCCGCTTCTGATCATCTTTTCAATCGGTGGTTTTAAGGAGGGCAAGACAATTTTGAGTTTTCTGAGAGTCATTATCACAGTACCATATTGGATGAATATAGATATCGTCTTGATGGTGCTTTCAGATGCTTTGGGTGGTTTAACATCCGACTCTGTAAGGATGGATTCCAGAGGTTTGTTTATGATTGGATTGTAGAAATCAGGTGGGTGTTGATTTCTTTCAAGGACTTTTTTGGCTCTTGTCAAGCTCTCATGTAAATGTTGCCATGTGCTACATGCACGGTGGATTCTGTACACAAAACCAGACACCACAGACCTTTTGTATTTCTTTGGGGCTAAGGCATGGTAGTTCATGATCATACCAGTATCAGTTGGTTTATTGTACCATGTAGATGACAATTTCCCTCCAGAGTTAATCATCTTCATGTCCAAGAAGGGAATGGTTCCATTTTCCTCTCTCTCTCTCGATGGTAAACTTAAGCATTGGATGTAAATTGTTTATATTGGTCAACTTTTGGTCTATCTCGGTCTCAGGAATGTTCATCAGAATATCATCCATATACCTTGTATACAACATAGCGTCACCTTTTATGATGTTTTCAAACTGACTTAACCAACCATTTGCTAAATGAGGGGCTGGTTGGCTGCCCACAGCTAAACCATCTATCTGAGTATAATAACCATTATGAGTTGACATGAGAACATCCTTAGAAGCTATTTCTGCTAGAACTTTCTGCTAGAACTTCTATTTCTTCTTGTAATAAGTGTTTCAGATGATATTCTGGTAAATTCATGATTACTTAGGCAATCCTATTTTTGTAAGACTTCCAAAATGGTTTACTATTACCAGATATTTACAAAGATACAAAGATATTTATTTTCGCCTATGGAATGTTTGTAGAATTCGAATAGTTTTTAATAGAATATTCGAATGCTCTTGAAAAGCTTCCATTGGATTTTGTGGAGAAAGATTGCTTTCTTCAAAACACTTTTAATATGGCGCAAACGAGGGTGCCACAGATTTTCAAACGAAAGGAAACTGCACAAGTGGAACGAAAACAAACTTCATTTGATATTTTTTGTATGAAAAATTCACGCGCATAAATCGATGTAGTCGACAATGAAGTAATTTGTTTGGAACCAAAGAAAACAAGAAAAGTGACCAGTTGCTAAACCGAGAAAGTATCGTAAACTTGAAAATGTGGAGTTAGATATGAATTATATACATGATTTCAATGAAATAGTTAAAGTAGATCAATGGTACAGTGAAGAGTACAAAAGGTTTTACGAAAAACCGATGAATGCAACAAACCCTNCGCAAACGAGGGTGCCACAGATTTTAAAACGAAAGGAAACTGCACAAGTGGAACGAAAACAAACTTCATTTGATATTTTTTGTATGAAAAATTCACGCGCATAAATCGATGTAGTCGACAATGAAGTAATTTGTTTGGAACCAAAGAAAACAAGAAAAGCGACCAGTTGCTAAACCGAGAAAGTATCGTAAACTTGAAAATGTGGAGTTAGATATGAATTATATACATGATTTCAATGAAATAGTTAAAGTAGATCAATGGTACAGTGAAGAGTACAAAAGGTTTTACGAAAAACCGATGAATGCAACAAACCCTCGGAAAAGGTTCAGCGCTTTTAAATAGGAAGAAATCAGAAATTATTATGCCTCCTGCGGAGATTACAGTATCGAGAAACAGCGCGAGCATTTTAACTCCAAGATTCTACGGCAAGAAAAATTTGTAAAGCAAATCTACTTGAAAAAGGTAATAAACATGCAGGGTTGCAAGGAGGAAAAACGTGGAAAGGAAATGCTAAGGGTACAGGACGACCATTATCTTACCCAACTTCGGTTGATGAAGAATTGATCAGCTGGATTTTAATCATGAATGACCTTCATTTACTAGTATCTGTATTAGCTTTACAAAAGAAGGCAAAGTCGCTAATATTACCTTGTAACCCTGATTTTGAAGCGAGCCGAGGTTGGATCCGTAGATTCAGAGAAAGACATAATATTTCACTGCGTAAGAGAACATCTTTGTCTCGGAAACTTCCGTCACAGCTTGAAAATAAGATATCATCGTTTTATTCTGAATGTGGGAAGTTTCTTAAGATTGGAAAGTATTTATTTCCTTTAATTCGTAACATGGATGAAACTCCTGCATTTTTTGAAATGGTATCCGAGAGATCATTAGTGCCGACAGGTAAAAAGTCTGTTACAATTAGAACTTCAGGTTCCGAAAAGAGACATGTGTCTGTCGTCCTTACGCTCGCTGCTGATGGATTTATTTTACCACCAATGATAATCTTTAAGGGTACAACTAATCTAACCATTAAAGACATAGTAGCGCCTGGGGTTTTTGTCGTCGTTACCCAGGAAAAAGCGTGGATGGATAAATCCTTTATGTTTACTTGGTTTGAAAAGATATGGAGAATTTTGGCATGGGATGGGGAAAGTTTAATTACCACCAGAATTTGGTTAACGTAAACCGTTATACATGGAAAACTTCTGGCAAGGTAGCAAAAAGGTATTTCTTGTAAAATGAGGCATCATCGCCATCATCGACGTCAAACACCTCGTCAGCAGAGAGAACCAGCAGATTTGAGAAATTCTTTCCTACAGCTCTTACAAGTTTTAAAAATACCAGTTTAAAATTGAAAAATTTTGAAATTCCAATATGTCTTCCAAATGAGAGCAAACTTTACATTTCAACTCCAACTACGTTTCTTCCGTATTTCTTTGTAAGCAGTTTAAAGCCCTGAAGTGAAAGAAATCAACTGGACCAATCAAACTTTACATTTCAACTCCAACTACGTTTCTTCCGTATTTGTTTGTAAGCGGTTTAAAGCCCTGAAGTGAAAGAAATCAACTGGACCAGACCAATTACCACCAAAATTGCTCAAAGACACTGCCAACGAAATTTCCATTCTAATTTCACATGTAAACTTGTTTCTAAAATCGTCGACTGTTTCGACAGTGTGGAAGAAGGCGAAAGTTGTATCGGTGTGTAAAAATGGGAATGTTGATGACGTAAACAACTGTCGACCTATTTCAGTACTGTCCGTTATGTCTGAGATCTTGGAAATGGCAGTGTGTACTGACATAATTAAATACCTTGAGAAAAACAGGTTTTTAGCCAATTGTGCATTTGGATATCGAGCAGAAAGATCAACTGAGAAAACAGCAGCCCCTTTTAAAGACACAATAAGACATGATCGACCAAGAAAAATTAGTTGGGGCCGTATTTATGGACTTCAGGAGAGTATTTGATTGTGCAGGACATGTACCTTTTATTGAAATACTGAAAACCTGCGTTATCAAGAAAAAAGGAACTGTGTGACTGTCAATTTATTCAATCAAACAATTTATTCAATTTGTTTGTATGCAGGTCCAACTAAGGTAGCAGTATATCAGATACTCAATTTGTAACCTCGTTAATTGATGCTTAATAATAGCATTTGATGACCCACATTCCTGCAGCCTTTCGAATTAAGAACCCAGAAACCCACAAGCTAACACTTGAGGTCACAGTGACCTTGATCTTCATCATAAAAAACCGCGAAGAATCACCACTTTTCTCCCAAGCGCATTTCATCTTTAACCCAGAATTTTATTATGAAAGACCCACAATGCGTTTCCCCACTCCTCATTTAATATCCAGCTTGTTTTATTTGTCATGTGACGCAATTTCCAGAATCTTTTACGTTTAAGTTAAAAATTATGTTTTTTTGTGTATTATTGGCCTTCCTGTGTATTCTTTAATGTGGATTTCGGTGTGGTTTCCAGACACCGGCCCTGAACGTACTTATATCGTCTGTTATTTAGCTGCCCACTTGTCATGCTGGTTGAAGCGTGCCACGTCAGTTGTTATATTGTGAAAAGGATGAAAAGATACTCGGGAGAATAATTTTTGTATACATTTTCTTTGCTGTTATTTTACAGAACTCCAGATACCGCGTTTATTTTTGGTACTTTCCCATGCCCCCCGCCCACCACCACCACCAACAATAGATTTTTAAAATATTTCCTTCACCACAGAAGCTTTTCCCCCGCCACCTTGTTTAATTTTGCTTTTTTGAGAAACCAGATCAAAATAGAAACAAAGAAATAGAAACAATAATTTATTTGACACCATATTTCAAGACATTGTAACGCACTTCCCACCAGCTTGAACAGAATCGCTAAAAATCGAGCGTAATCTTGTTTTTCTTTTCCCTGTAAAAAACGTTAAGTTATCTCGTGAAAACGCTTTTTCTGATGGAAACCAGGTACCGTCTAGACTAAAAAGAATTAATTAATATATGAATGAATGGTAGGGGGGAGTTTTTAATGTGAACTGGTGGGGGGGGGGAATGGGAAAGTACCATTTTTTTACATGGTACTTATTTCTTGACACCACTTGTTTCCAGTTAGCAAACCTGATATGCAAACAATAGAGGAGCCGTGGCTTTTTGTTACTGCAACTGCACAGTAACCAGGAGTTCTGGAATCGATTCCCCGAGCTGTCGAGGAGAATTTGGAACTTTACAAAGAAAAAAAAGGCATTGATTTGTGTCAGGAAAAGTACTGGCCAAGAAATTCCTCACTGCCAAATCAAAGTCCCTCTGATGGGCTTTCCCATAGGAATGTGGGAAAGCCCATCTCAAGGAGTTGTTTTCTGTTTAAGTCACAGCCAGAGGGTCCTGGAGGGGTGATACATATGCCTTGCATTTTATGGTGTCGGGTGCGTTCTGCCCCACTTTTTCTTGATCTTTTGCTTCCTTTCGGGTTTTTCACAGATGGATATCTGTGAAAGACAAAAATGGGTCCACTGTTTACCGGGTGATGCATCAATGAAAGACCAAATACATGAAACGTGACCCAACATAAACATGTCAGATCACGAATGACGAGACCAGATTTCATTACAACGGTGTTAAATGAAGTGAAATTTAATTCCAGTATAAAAAATCCGAAACAAACAAACAAGAAAGGGGGAAAAACAAGCAGCAAGCCCGTTGGGAAATGTTAGCTTTTTATATTGGAAGAAGCAAGGCTAAAAAATGCAGACTGCAGAAAATAGTGCAGGGTTCGTTTTTGTGATTCTTTTAAACTTTCACACAAAATATGTCTAAAATAAATTCAAACTGTCGTTTTTTTAGGGTAGATTTCAATCCAGGCTGCTAATTTTCATTTCAAAAGATTAAAATGTTAAAAAACTTAACAGCGATTTTGGTGTCAGATAGGGTTATTCAAAGAGTTTAGTTGTCATTGAAAGAAACAGGGGACACGAAAGGTACACGTCAGAATAAGGGTAGTACTTTGCCAATTGATAACGACTTTTTCTAAGCTGGTGTGAAAAAATAAAATTGAACAAGTGTGATTATCTATGAGCCGTTTCCTTGAGTTGCATCAAACTCAGTAATTGACTACTGTCCTTACTTGCGTTGACATTACCAGTTATTAGAGCAGCCGCTTCACCAGGCCAAAGGCACAAAACCGCAAGCAGCCTATTTACTTTGGAATGTGTTCTTCTGTTTTTCAATGAAATTTGACTGGAAGGATTAACGCATTCTTGCAATGATTGCTTTCGTGAGCTTTGGGCTAGGAAAATACAGTTAGTATTATTGGTTAGCTATCTTCAATTTCATCGCGGTTCATGCCATTTTGAAAGGAAAAAAGAGTGGGCATGTTCTTTACATCTGCAGCTGTAGCAACATCAAAAAGAGAGCAAGAGTTTTCGAAGAGAAGTTGTGAAGCTGTGGCTTGAATTGTCTGGTCAGTTTAAGGTTTTGTGGCTTTCTTGCTGAATACCTTTTCAATGGATTAAACATTCTTGGAAAAGTCAATCTCGTGAGTTCACTGATTTTCTATTGGTTTACCAATTGATGTTTTACAGAAACAGTTTTAAATATTTTTTTTACATATAACTGTTGCATTGATAAATGTATCCAGTTCATTCACTTCCTCGTGGTCAGTATTTTCAACAAAGGAAATCTTTTTGAACTGTTATGTTTGAGCTTTTCTTAGGTGAAATCTGCCAGTCAAGCTATGTAGTACTGTATATTGATTATGTATATGACATGAATATATTTTACATGGAATTTAAATGAATTTTATCCGAGTACGGTTGTTTAGACCTGTATTATCCAGCATTAATGCTAGGATGTTATGGGTGGCACAACAAAGTTTTACGTCACTTGAAGAAATTACTGGTAAGAGTCAGACTCTAATGATGATATAAATCGACATTAGGAATACATAACATTTTTTATTCCTTATCATGGTGTTCTTGAGTTGAGAGAAATATTAAATGCAACAAGCATTTCACGAGCTTTCGGATATTTTCTTAATTAGGATGAAAAATTGTTTGTCGGTTGTCTTAATTGGTACTGAGAAGTGCCTATTTAAGTCTCTGCAAATAGGTAATATTTCAGACGTTAAAATTCAGATACAATGTATATTTGTATTATGTTATATATCACGCTTTGCATCCATGTATTAAGCACTGAAAACCGAACTACAGACGATCTCTCTCTCTCTCTCTCTCTTTCTCTCTCTCTCTCTCTCTCTCTCTCTCTAGCTCGGCAGCGCGTCATGTCGGGGACGCGTGTAGTT